>WBNM01018851.1:3017-25462 GCA_013399055.1 Ramphastos sulfuratus | reverse complement strand
TTTTTTGTAATCTACTGAAAATAACATTGAATTTTACTAGAAAAGGAGAAAGCTAGTGATTCTGGTCCTGGAATCAACATCTGGTTTTGGAATCAACATCAGCATTTCCATCTGTAAAGTTTTAAACCTGTACAAGTGATGCACAGGAAAATATTAAACAGAAAAAATAAAAGAGCTAAATTTACCACAGGGTTACACAGTTGAGAATTCCATTACTCCCGGCTGCTGCTGTTACTCTACGTGAAAGCTGTACCCTTGCCTTCTCACCAGAACAAACTCCCTGAGTGTTGTGTTTCACAATTCTTTCAACACCAGGCTTATACAGGACTGGGTTGTGAAAGATACCTGTTTTTCCTTTTCTTCATCTCTGTATAGCTGTATTTGAGGCTATATTGCATTTTGCGCCACAAAAATACCTTAGCATCCCATTTTAATTTTCAGCATTTCAGTAGCCTGTTTTGTTTCTGTGTTGACTAATAAGGAATTACAAAATAGAAAACAGAGAAGTCGTGTGAATTTCATAATTCACAATGGAGTCTGATCTGGCTTTAGATGAAATAGTAACTGCTTTAGAGCAGTCTCGAAAGGTAAAAAAGGGACCAAATGTCTGAGATGCCACAATAAGAGAATGTGGAGATAGAGGACTGCCAGAAACAAAATGGGAGCATGAGGAAGATGAACATTAACAGAAAAGCTGTCATGGAGGCAGTTCAAGTGAAACACTCTCAGACTGTTTTCTAGCAACACAAGCGATGCTGATGTTGAAACTATTGCCAGGAGTAAAATGAAGCCAAAGTGATCTGCATTCCAGAGATGTCCAAGGCCAAGGACTTTTGAAAATTGCATTGCATTTTGCTGTCAATCTGATCTTTAGTGGCAATATATGATGAAATTGTTCTCTTTTAAAAGGGACTTTGAATTGATTTTATATTCTCAAAGTGATCAACAACACATTAAATAAGAGTAACAAAGAAAAATGTGTGGATTTTAAGATTCAAAGGTGTTCTTTAAGGATTCTGCATCATCATATAAGCAACTAACAAAAACATACAGGGTTTCATCAGTAAATTAAGTCTTAGCTGATTGCCAGATTCTGAATAATAAATTCTGAATTTCTTCAAAAATGTTAATCAACATGTATTTTTAAAAAGAGTTTTCTTGGAATAACTCTACTACTGCTTCATTTGTTGTCCACCTGATCACAGAATCACAGAATGACAGCGGTTGGAAGAGACCTCTGGATATCATCTAGTCCAACTGCCCTGCTAATGGAGGTATGCCTAGACCAGGTTGCACAGGAAGACTTACATGTAATAGGTCAAATCTGGGTTAATTAACAAACTTTAACACTGAAATGGTATAACTTTTGCTTTCATTGGAAATGTGGCTAGTATTTTGCAAGTTTTTTATGTGTATCTGCTTGTTTCCAGCCTCCTATAAAAGCCTGGCTTTCCACCTCTGGATGCTTAGGGCTTCTCAGATTCACGCATTGGTGGATGGAAGGGACCTTCAAAGGTCATCTTGTCCAATCCCTGTGCAGTCAGAGGGGACCCTTGAAACTAGATCATCCTGTCCGGGGCCACATCTGGTCTGATCTTCAATGACTTCAGGAACAGTGTCTCAACCACATCCCTGGACAGCCTGTTCCAGTATTTTATCACTGTCATTGTAATGACCTTCCTCATTATATCTAACCTAAATCTGCCTTGCTCAAGTTTAAAACCATTGTCCCTCATCTTATTGCTCAAGTCCTTCTAAACAGTCCTTCACCAGCCTTCCTGTAGGTTCCCTTCAGACATTGAAGTGTAATTATAAGGTCTTTCTGAAGCCTTCTCTTCTCCAGGCTGAACAGCCTCAATTCTTTCAGTCTGTCATCAGAGTTAGAGGTACTACAGCTCTCTGGTCATCTTTGTGGCCTTCCTCTGGAGCTGCACCATCAGTTCCATGTCTTTCTTGAATTGGCTCTCCAGGTGATGTTTCCCCAGAGTAGACTGGCAGAATCACCTCTCTTGACCTGCTGGCCATGCTTTCTTATCATGTGGTAGTACTTGCTTGCAATATGGTCCTGGTTTGTCTCTGAATGGTTTCATTGGAAAAGGAGGGAAATGAGGTCAGATGGTAAGCAGGCTAGTGAGCCTTATGGTGCTCAGACTCTTATGGGACCAGCAGGTTTTGCCATGCAAGAAGCAGGAAATGGGATTCACTTGTGGGACTTAGTATTGCATTCAAAACTTTAGTCATTTGTTACTGAACTGAAGAATCTTGAAGTCTGTTAAAATGCATACTATATTTTCCTTCACAGACAGTGTATTTTTACAGTCTGAAAGATGACATCATTATTAAATATTCCTGTTGAAAACTGCATTGCTTTTCTCTATGCACCACATCTTTTGGTACATGTTAACATGTTTATAATGTAAGTTAACTGACACAAAACAAATTAAAGACTTTTCACTTAATAATTGGCAGAGATCTTGTGGTATGATTTTAATAAGTATTGTCTGGTTACGTTTTCACTAAAGTTTGGCCCAATATAAACAAAAATTTTCTTGCAGTTCACTGTGAGCTTTCTGAATACTCCTAATGTCTTTGGTGATGTGAATTCCTTCTTGCTTTTGTGTTTCTGGAAACCCGAAAATATTTAAAGTGGAATAGAATTGTGTTGGCAAGGCATGTTTAACATCTTTAAAACACTAAAGCTCCTTGCAAAAGAGGGCAAGGTTTTGACAAGACTAGGGCAAGAAATCAAGGTTCATAAAAATGTCATTAGAGGACTAAAAGAGGATATTAATTATCCATTTTGCATTCATTATTGGAACAAATATGAAACTCACTTCAGGCAGCTCTATGTGATAACGAGAATGTGTTTGTGTCTTCTCTTTTTCTTTCTTCTTATTTATTTCAGATAAACTCTGTCTTAAATCAGTCTCAAATCTTTTTGCAGAGGATGTATGAAGCAACTAAACCAACTTTCCTCATTAACTGCCTACAGTTTTCATTACAAAACAACAAAAGAGATATTGAAAAAAAAAAATCAAACAACACCTCCCAAACAAAACCTCCCAAATGAAGGAACACATAAAAAACCCCTGTGAAATCACTTAACTAAGAAGCTGCTCTAATTTGCAAAGGTCGTGAAACAATAGTCAGCCTGTGAATTGTTCCACACAGTTGAGCTGGTGTTACTTATTCAATAAAGCAAACAAAGTAAAAGAGAGGAACAAAAAAAAAAAAAAAATCCAAAGACAGAGCAAAACTTTTCAGAATGAGCTTTGTGTGCATATGAAAATATATGAAGTAGTAGCTAAGAAGTTGCATTTATTAATAGTTTGATCAGTCTGATTCAAGGTAAAACAGTTTGTATATGAAAAAATCTGTTCTTAGGATATTTAGTTATGAAATAATTCTTCCTTACATCAATTTTTCAACAGTTACCCCAATCAATGTATTGGTCAGGGAGACTAAGCAAAGTATGAAGTTTTCCTAAGCAATGTTTATAAAATAACTTATACTTCAATGGAACAGCAGTGAACGAAGTGAACATTTCTAGAATATCAGAACTCAGTTCCTCATAAGAAAAACAGTCAAGGAATATGTTTGTGTCTATGATAGGTGCATGGCATTCAAAGAGAGAGAGTTAGCGAAAGAATGCAAGATGCTGAGTCAGAGGATGCACCTGCAGAAAAGGATATGACTCTGTCGTTACAGCAGTCTGACTCCATTGTATGTCTGTTCTAAAGACTTAAGTGTCAGAATTTGTATAAAAAAATCAGAGATAAGACAACATAACCTAAATGAGACACTTGTCTTATTCAAAATTCAGATCGTTGAAGTTTCAGAAAAAAGGTTAGCACCATTTGTTGAAAACAATGCAGGAAAAAAAGGAGGAGATGGTCAGAGAGGGGATTATATTTTTCTCTATTTAAAGTAAATCTGTATCTCATGTTCTTCATTATAATAGAAAGTCTCTCATTTTGAAAGACAACAAACCAACCAACCAACAAACCAAGACTAAGAAAAGGTTTTAGGAAAGCAGTCATAATTTCCCAAACTGTGTAAGGATGAGGGATTTCTGTAGTGTCTGAAAATATTCCATATCTATGAGGAGTTATAATTTCACAATGAGGCTTTACTGCCTTCCACTGCAAAAAAACCCAGTTCCACTATTGTCTGTACAAGCTAAAACTACTGGTAAGCCATCTGTTCAGTTACATTTCTTGGTGTTGAGGCTAACGAACTGGTTGCAATTCTTTGCTTAGCAGATGCTTTAAGATCAGACACACTCAGTGAAAATATATGTAGTTTTAATATTTAGACAAAAAAAAAAAAAAGAGTCCATTATGTAGAGTAATTGTTATAGTAGCATTTTCCACATAATATTTTTCCATGTTTTCCACTGTANGTGTCAGAATTTGTATAAAAAAATCAGAGATAAGACAACATAACCTAAATGAGACACTTGTCTTATTCAAAATTCAGATCGTTGAAGTTTCAGAAAAAAGGTTAGCACCATTTGTTGAAAACAATGCAGGAAAAAAAGGAGGAGATGGTCAGAGAGGGGATTATATTTTTCTCTATTTAAAGTAAATCTGTATCTCATGTTCTTCATTATAATAGAAAGTCTCTCATTTTGAAAGACAACAAACCAACCAACCAACAAACCAAGACTAAGAAAAGGTTTTAGGAAAGCAGTCATAATTTCCCAAACTGTGTAAGGATGAGGGATTTCTGTAGTGTCTGAAAATATTCCATATCTATGAGGAGTTATAATTTCACAATGAGGCTTTACTGCCTTCCACTGCAAAAAAACCCAGTTCCACTATTGTCTGTACAAGCTAAAACTACTGGTAAGCCATCTGTTCAGTTACATTTCTTGGTGTTGAGGCTAACGAACTGGTTGCAATTCTTTGCTTAGCAGATGCTTTAAGATCAGACACACTCAGTGAAAATATATGTAGTTTTAATATTTAGACAAAAAAAAAAAAAAAGAGTCCATTATGTAGAGTAATTGTTATAGTAGCATTTCCACATAATATTTTTCCATGTTTTCCACTGTAATAATGTCATGTTTAGGAGGTTTTTATTAACAGTTCCATATTTCCTCTCCCAGTCTGCAGGACAAACTTAGAGTCTAAACTATGGAGATTATATATATACATATGCATATCTGGTAGCAAAAGCTGCTTTTTGAGAGATATGCATATGGATGCATCAGTGGTGCCAGAGGCAAATGCTTGTAGTGGACACAATCTACAGCAGTAACAGCAAACATTTAAGAACTGCAGAAATTGTATTGCAACCTATCAGGGAACATCCACAGTTGATATAATGGGTTTCGCACTGGTAGCTTAGAAATACTGGTCCTAATGCTTAGATGGAGCAAAGGCCAATTGAAATATCCTCATATTTCATTTCAATTTAGAGTAGGTTGCTCTTGTTGTAATTTATGATTTCAGCACTAATCATGATAGCTATCGTTATATATAGCATGGAAGCTTCTTCTGNAGAGCAGAGTAAAGGGGGAGAAAGGCAGCAGAAAGGCAGAATAGCTCACTTCCTTCTTTTACATTTACCTGTCCGTTCTTCGTTTCCAGCAACTGGTTCTGTTGTCTGACAAATCAGAAAGGGACAGATGGGTTCTTTATCTCCTTGTCCTCCCCCACACATTTTTTGGCTCAGGATTGTGTCTGGTATCAAAAGGTCAGAAGATATGGAGTTGCGTCATATCTTGAAGAGAAAAAGCTTACATCTTAACATCCTGCCTGCTGAGAGGAGCATCTCAGATGGTTTCAAACAATGTGAAGCATTTAGGTCCCTTGAGAGTCTCCCAGTGACTATGTTAGCTCTGCTTGCCTCAAGAGCTCTTTCTTTTTCCAGATGAAACTTCTTCTGTGTGTGAGAAGCTCTTTTACATTCAGGATCTATTCAAAGCAACATTCAAAAGCAATCAGTTGAAGAGAAGCACAAGAGGAAGCCTTATTACACTTACTTGCAACTCACAAGTTCAACAAGCCTGAGTGCAAGGTCCTACACTTGGGTTAGGGCAATCCCAAGCTCAAATACAGGGTGGATAAGGAGTGGATTGAGAGCAGTCTCGAGGAGAAAATCTTGAGGGTGTCAGCTGATGAAAAACTCAACATGAGCAGACAATCTATGCTTGCAGCCTAGATGGTAACTGTGTCCTGGGCTGCATCAAAAGAAGTGTGACCAGTAGGACAAGGGAGGTGATTCTCCCCCTCTGCTCTGGTCTCCTCAGACCCCACATGGAGTACTGCATCCAGTTGTGGTGCCTCCCAGTATGAGAAGGACATCAAACTATTGGAGTGGGTTCAGAAGAGTGCCACAAAAGTGATCAGAGGTTTGGAGCACCTCCTCTGTGGAGACAGGTTACAAGATTTGGGGCTGTTCAGGATGGAGAAGTCTCTGGCAAAACCTTGTAGCAGCCTACCAGTACCCGAAGTGGGTCTGCTTGACAGGCAGGAAGGGACTTTGTACAAGGTCTCGTAGTGACAGGATGAAAAGGAAAACATTGAAGCTTGAGGAGGGCAGGTTTAGACCAGATATTAGAAAGAAATTCTTTACAGTAAGGCTGGTGAGACACTGGAACAGGTTGCCCAGGGAGGCTGTGGATGCCCCCTCTCTGGAGGTGTTCAAGGTCAGGCTGGATGAGGTCTTGAGCAACCTGTTCAAGTGGAGGGTGTCCCTATCCATAACAGAGAGGTTGGAACTAGATGATCTTTAAGGTCCCTTCCAACTCAGACAATTCTATGAGTTTATGAATCTGCAAATGATTATTTCTAAACTTTCAGAATCTGTGTTGTGAAAAGGCCTATAGCAAAGATGCAGTTCATCAAGCAAGAGATGTACAGTCCCTGCTCCTGTTTTCATTTTCAAAAAGATGGTGCCTGGATGTGAATTTATAATTTTTGCTGGGTCTAGGAATCTCCCATGGCAGAGTAGTTTAGTCTAAAATTGCTCTGATGTACTCACAGTCTTGCTCATTATGGCTCCCAAATACTAAGAACCTGTTGATAACTTTGAAAACACCTTTATCTGCTGCCACCTGATCTAAGGGACTATTATTCATTAATAAAAATATTATTATTCACACTCAAATACTGCTCAAAATGAGAGGCTTAATCTCTGGTCCTTTTTACCCGAAGAAATCAGCTTCTTTCTTTTTAAAGCGTAAACCACAACTAAAGACTTAAAATGGTTTACTTATCAGGTCTGATGTTTTTTGTGAAGCTTTTTCAAAGACATTTACTTATCTTCATTCTCTGATCACCTAACCTGGAGCTTTGAATTCCATCTGAGCACCTCCCATGTAAAGAATAGGACAATAGTACTCAATAGCATGGCATTTTGATTTCTACTTGTATGTTACTTTCAGTAGCTCTATCAAGGTGTTGCAAAATGTCTTTAAAAGCAACAAGAAAGGTATTTGGCTTTGCTACAGTATTAGCCTGCTTGTTGTTAGCAAAAGAAAACCCTTTATCTTTATTTGGACTAACAAAAACAGTAGCTGGCACTTACTGCTATCACCAATTGCTTTGTATTGAATTCCTTGGCAAGAATTCCATTGTATTACAGTTGCATAATTTCAATAGCTCATAATAGACATTGCTCTGAAGGAAAACCAAGTAAAGACTGTTGAAACCATCAAGCAGCATAAGTGGTAAAAACATCAACATTGCTGTACTTAATCAGACCAAGGAGATTTCGAGCCCTGTTTTCATTTTCTACCTCCCAAATTTGAGTAGAAAACACTAGAGCAAGGCAAGCAAGGGAAACATGCACTGGTGTCTCCCTGACAGCTCTTCCAGGCTCCAAATGAGCTCTCTGATCTGATGGTGGTGTCATTGTATTTAACAACAGTTGGGATTTTCCTTCAATGAATGGAAGAGAAATGGAGACAAGTGCATTCCTAATTGATGATAGAATATGATTCTTTGGATAATCATAAAGTGATGAGAAACCACTGTAGGTAGTTGGTTTGCATCTATTGCTTTGTAAAATAATTTGATTTCTTCTAGCCTTGGATGAGTCTGTACAATGATTCTAGCTTCACTCTGTTTCAGTCTTTTAGTGTTGTACAGACCCCTCTGCATTCTTTTCTCTTTTCTAGAGCGAAGTACCCAAGGCCATGGGGACTCCAAGTATATATTACAATAGGTACACAATTTTCAAAATGGATGAAACCAACTTTCTGCATTCAGCATGGTGTTTTAATTAAACTTTGAAAGGTTCCTCTGCAGCATCACCATCATTCCAACTTCTACTAAATAACCTCTGCAAAAAAAAAGTGTATGTGCGTGTGTGTGTGTGTGTGTACATATATATATACACACACACTTATATATATATATAAACACACGCTTTTATATATATATAAAAATACCAAATTGAGAAGGTGATGTTTACATTTACTCGTTAATAAAAAATAATAAGGAAGTAAATTAAATGGAAACTTTGTTAGGCCTCCACAACTTAAGATGTTTTATCTATCTCCCCCTCTTCATTTACTGCTATCTGAATCTCTAAGATGTGACATAGTAGTAAGCTGGCACTTAAATTAAACAATCCCAAGTAACAGAACAAAAGTCCCGCCTTGCCCTCCTGAGTCCCTGTTCTTAGAAGTTTATTTTCAATGTAGCTTAAATAAAAATAAAGGGAATCTTTCACAGATGAACGGAGTGGAAAAGATGTGCGACAGCTTGATTACATGTTTTCGCTTGGGTAACAAATCTGTGGTGGTGTTGCTAATGTACTCTTTTAGCAATTTTAGGTTAGCTGTCTAAGAAGACAAATGTGTTTTCATTCTAAGTTGTCCAAAAAGAACAAGAAATATAGCTCAGAATTGCCAGAAGAAGGTCTCCATTTATGGCAGGCATTTCACGAATGCTTTCACACTGTCATAAAAGCCTGAGCTAATCCCGCTCCTAGGCTGCGTTGCACAGACAACCATGGACAATGTTTCTTAAAAATAGCACATTAGTTTCAAGGACTTAGGCATAAGGTAGTGTTTTTGCAGGGAATTAAATGCCTCAGAGAGAATGGTTAGTTACTGTTCAAATGATGATGTGAGCCTCTGTGGCAGGAGTACTCTCAATGACATCTACAGCTGAATAAGAACTTCTTGAACTGTTATCTTACTCGATTTGTATAATCCAGATGTCTACAAATGTATGTGACCACCCCAGCACGTGCACTGTTGTTTTTACCTGCAAAGTATCTGCCACATATCCTGAATATGAGAGGCTGCCTCCAAAGTCATTTCTGTACCTGTAGAAAAATTCTATTGTCTGGATAAAATGTCTGAAAACTGAATAGTTAATAATTTCTACAGCTGGAGCTGCCTGGCCACCTCCATGTCAGTCCACCTGGGTATTAATCACTGCATTTACACATATAAGAAGGAGAACTGGACACAGCAGGAGCTGTCTGGAATGGTCTGAAGTTCTCACCTGGAGCCTGGCTGCAGTAATCAGGCAGTTAATTGCAGAGGTGAGTGGGAGCTCAGCTTCTTGTTCTGTGCTGGTCCTCTGTATGCTCTCAGGCTACTGTCTTAACCTGGCAGATAATTGCCCAGACACTCCAGGATTATCCAGGGAATTAAGGATTTGAGTGCTTTCCACATGCACACAGTCACAGCCCTGATATCCTGCCATGGCATAGCAATAACTGAAGGAAAAACTTGAATTTCACATTTGCAGTTTAAGTACCAGAACTAAACTCACAGAGCTAAACTTATACTTTCTAAGTCTTTCTAAGAATTTGAGAAAGCAGCTGAGAATGCCCCTAGAAACCATCATTAATCTACCTATTTTTGTACAATACTCTTCTGTACAATTAAAAAAAAAAAAAAAAGAAACTGTAGCTGAGGAAGCAATCTGCAGTGGCTAGTGATAAACACCAATCCATAAAGATAAGGAAATAAACCACTGCTGTATTTTCATTAATTCTGAAACACATTCTACATTTATGTAAATATGTGTAAATACATGCACACATATTAAAAACATCCCTTCCATTGTGAATCCTCCCTAGGTTATGTATTAAATACATTAAGGAAACAAACAACAGAAACAAAGGAAAATTTTAGTATAAAATAAGTTTCCAATACAAATATTTGCAAGATAACTTTGTAAAGTAATCCCTTCCAGGATATTTTATACAAAATTAATTTTTGTTTCAGTAGTACAAATAGCTTCTCAATTTGCATTGGAACAGATTTTTGCCTGTAAAAGACAGAGGAGAACTTAGTACACTCAGCATTAGACACAATCCAGACGGAATGAAACAATGAAGCTCAGCAAAATATTTGTCATCAGTTAAACTGGTGCTCAGGACATGACAGCTTTGAAAATGCATTTCAGTTCAAGTATGTGGTGGTTTGATCCTGGCTGGTGGCCAGCGGCCAAAGCCGCTATAACACTTCCCTTCTTCAATGGACAGGGGAAAGGGAAAATATAACAAGAAGCCTGTGGGACAAGGTAAAAGCAATGTAGCAGCATGAAAGCAAAGGCCATGAATGGAAGCAAGAGCAAAAAAGATTGTATTCTCCACTTCCCATCAGCAGATGATGACTCCCCCAGAAGCAGGGGTTCAATAGGTGTACCGCTGGCTCCAGAAGACAGAAGCCGTCAATGATTGCCCCCCACCCCCTGCTTCCTTCCTTCCTTCTCTTAGCTTTTATATTTGACCTGACATTATATGGTACAGAGCATCCCTTTGGTTAGTTCAGGTCAGCTGGCCTGGTTGTGTCCCCTCTCAATATCTTGCCCAACTCTCAGCCTGCTGTTGCAGGACATGTTGGAAAAGCACAGCCTTGGTACTGTGCAAGCACTGTTCAGCAGCAGCCAAAATGCTAGTGTACTGTCAACACCCCTGCAGCTGCCGCTACAAAACACAGCATTATGAAAGATACTGTGGGAGAACTAACTCCATCTCAGCCAAAATGCAAGGTTGCATCTCTATTGCAACAATAAAGTCTCAAGCAGTTGAAGTAAATTTTGTGTACATAATTAAATCAACACTTTCATGTAGAACGAGTCAATGAAATGCAAATATAATATCTACAATTAAAAACAGAGCAAAGAACTGAAATTGATGTGTTTCAAGAACCAGTGAAAATGTACGCAAATGATAACAAAAACATCAAGTAACCAACCATTTTCATTAAAATATCTTCATAATAAAGTAATATAATGAACTTCCCTCCCCTCCGCTCTCCTTAAACTCTGGACTTACATTACAGAAGCATCATAATTTCTTTTTCTGTCATAAATAATCAGTTTGCAATAAGATAAAAGACTTGAAATTATTAATAGTCAGAGGGTCATCTTCATGTTCTGGAAATTGGAACCACTGATCCCTCTACTGCCAGTGTTCAGAACAATTGACATATATCTTACGTTTACATTTCAAGATATTTACTAATCACTTTTAGCTTTGTGATGAAACTGGGAAAACTCCCAAATTTGAAGTAAGAAAACCTTGTCCAAGACATGCTGAATGAGCAGGAAATATATCACAGAATCACAGAATGTCAGGGGCTGAAGTGACCTTGAAAGATCATCTGTTCCAACCCCCCTGCCAGAGCAGGATCTCCTAGAGCAGATCACACTGGAACACATCCAGACAGTTCTTGAATATCTCCAGAAAGGGAGACTCCACAATCTCCATGGGCAAATGGTTCAGGTGCTCTGTTACCCTCACAGTGAAAAAATTCTTCCTCAGCTTCACATGGTACCTCCTATGCCTCAACTTCCACCCATTGCCCCTTGTCCTGTCACTGGGCATCACTGAGAAGAGGCTGGCTCCATCCTCCTGGCACTCACCCCTTACATACTTATAAACATTAATCAGGTCACCCCTTAGTCTTCTCCGCTCCACGCTACAAAGCCCCAGCTCCCTCAGTCTCTCCTCATAAGGAAGATGTTCAACTTCCTTAATCATTTTTGTGGCTCTGCCCTGGACTCTTACAAGCAGCTCCTTGTCCTTCTTGAGCTGGGCTGCCCAGAACTGGACACAGTACTCCAGATGAGGCCTCACCAGATGCCTCACACTTATGTGTCAACTTGCCTTACTATCTATACCTTTGCGATTTTCTTTGTATCCATGTGCAAAAAGGAAAGCACTTTATTTTGACTTAAAGATTATTAAAAACTGGAGTAATTCTTAAAACCAACAAACAAACAAAAAAACCCAAAACAAAACAAAAAATTCAACAGAAAACCCATAACAAGACATCTTCCCCCCAAGAAAGATCAAACCCCAAAAAGTTAAGTATAAAAGTATAAAAACTTAGTATAAAAAGCACAGAAGAACATATGCTGCATACAACTGTTCCTCTCTCACTGTGCTCAGAAAGGCACAGTGCCCATGCAAGGAAGACACCATATTTGCTTAGCTGCATACAAACATTCCACAGTTTATAGCTGAGTGAAGGTTTCTCCTTTCCCTGGTCCTGTCTCCAACCTCACAGTCTGTAAATGACATTTCTGTTTGATGAATAACCCTATGCAGTGCTACAGGCTAGGGACAGAGTGGCTGAGGAGCAGCTAGTCAGAAAGGGACCTGGGGGTACTGCTGGTCAACAACTGGCTGAACATGAGCCAGCAGTGTGCCCAGGTGGTCAAGAAGGCCAATGACATCCCAACCTGTATCAGGAATAGTGTGGCTGGCAGGAGTAGGGAAGTCATTCTTCCCTGTGCTCAGCACTGGTTAGGCCACACCTTCAGTAATGTGTCCACTTCTGGTCCCTTCGAATTAAGAAAGACCTTGAGATGCTCAAACGTGTCCAGAGAAGGGCAACAAGGTTGGTGAGGGGGCTGGAGCACAGCCCTGTGAGGAATGGCTGAGGCAGCTGGGGTTGTTTAGGGTGAAGACGGAGCTCAGGGGAGATCTTATCACTGTCTACAACTACCTGAAATGAGGTTGTAGCCAGGTAGGAGTTGGTCTCTTCTCACAGTGACAGAATGAGAGGACACAGCCTCAAGCTGTGCCAGGGGAACTTTAGGCTGGGTGTTAGGAAAAAAGTCTTCACAGAAAGAGTGGTTGGCCATTGAAATGGGCTGCCAAAAGTAAATGATGTGACGGTTTGGGAGTTCCCCGCCCGCCCACACTTTGTAAAATGATCCAGACTAGAACTCAGCTGGCTGGAAGTTAAGAGATGAAGCTATATTTACAGCTTAGCACAATGTACAAGCAGATATATACACTATGTACAGGAATATTTACAGAAATATACAAGGTAAAGGTAATACAGAAACACAACACCCCTCCCAGAAATCAGAGACCCCAGGAGGGGCTCCCAACCACCCTTCCACCTTCTCCCCTCCCCTATACCTTACCCCAAGGTTTACCTTACACACAAGATGAGTTTGGAGGATCAGCCAGGGGATTTAGAAGGAAAGTGCTTAGTGAGGTTACTCAGCAGAGATGAGAAGCCAGAAGATGCTAGACAGCCCTAGACCACAATCCTAAGTGGTTTATCTATGTTTTGATGTTTTGAGGCATCTCAGCAAACCTATGAATGAAGTAGACTTCACCATTGTTTCCTTTTCACAGCCTCTAGTATAATTTTCTCCATTAAAATATTTCAATTAGCTCAAACCAGCACAGGTGGTGGAGTCATCATCCCTGGAAGTGTTTATAAAGAGTCTGGATGTAGTGTTTGGTGGCATGGTTTAGTTGACTAGACAGTGTTGGGTGATAGGTTTGACTTGATGATCTCGAAGGTCTTTTCTAACCTGATTAATTCTGTGATTCTGTGAGAACCAGACCTCATTGCACTGAAATGTCACAGCTGACTTTTTGAATTTATCATACATCCTGTAAGTTTTACGTGGAAAGCCTGATTTTAACACAAACACATTATTTAAATTCTGAGTGAAGTATCAGATATACATTAAATCCTGATTTTACTCAGATATGTTCATTGCAGCTAGTATATTTTGCTCCCTCAAATGGTGAATTTCACTAGAGAGAAAGCAGGACTCATCTGTAAGTTAAATCAGTTTGACATATGATTATATTAATGAAACTGATTTGTTTGTGCAACATGAGTTCATTAACCAATAGGGTGCAGTTATAGACAGTCTATTGTTCACAAAATGAAAAATCATTTTCCAAGAACTTTCTATTTGTAGGATAATTGTACTGAGACAAAAAAGTCAACCTGTGCTCGCTACAGTTACTCTTTGTATTCAATGATTTGAGTTAAAAAATTGTTCACAGAATACTGTAAATTACTGAATAAACAATTTACTAATATTAATATTTCTATTTTCTGGTCTTAGCAGATGTAGCTTATTCCAAAATTTTAAATTTTACATTTCTGTTTTTTGAAATGTTGGAATTTCTCATTAATTTAAATTTAATTCTGATTTTCAGAGGTTTTTCTTTCTTTCTTTCTTTCTTTTTTTTTTTAATATTAAATGCACTGCTGTTTCTAGTCTTCTCTGATTTTATCTGAGGAGTTATGCAATGATCCATATGCAAGATTTTTACATCCAGTGTTCTAAATGTTCTAAAAATTCTTTTCATAAGATATTTAAATTATTCAAACCCAGAAAACAGCAAGAAGAAAGAACAATTTTATTTTGAAGTTTTTATAGTCAGAGAAAGCACTTAGAGGTACCCTTAGAAAATGTGGAGGTGGCGAGGAAACATTTAGTGAAACATGGATGTTTGAAAACTGATAAAAAATGACATCAATTTTAATTGTGCCTTTGAGCACTTCTAGTGAGTACAGGACAGGAATCATGGTCAAAATGAGAACAGAAAAGTTCTTCTGTCTCAGGTACTTCAGTGCACTTGAGATGCAGAACATATACTCTGGTGATACCTATATGAAACAGAGCTGCTCTGCTGGGAATGCAAAATGCAAAACTGGTTCCACCTTTGATCTCTGTCTGACTGCTGCAGGCTGGAGCTGTTAACACAACATGACCAAAGGCTGCTGCAGTCAAGATTACATGGTTGAGTGTAGTATTGAGCTGGATCTCTTCTCAGCTGTGGGAAATGGTGAAAGTATGATCTTTGTCCTGATAAAGCACAGAAAAATCACACATATGACATATATATATAAACAGATAAAGAGAATTTTAAAAATCACATAATGTCAATTTGTAAGGGACCCCAAGAATTGCCTAGTCCAGCATTTCTAGGTGACAGCATAAGGACCCTGTCAAGCTGAGTCTTAAAACTGACCAATGTAGGGGAATCCATTTCTTCCCTTGTGAGATTATTACAATCTCTAACTGTTATCATGGTGGCAGATTTTCTTCTGGACTCCAGTTGGAATCTCATCAGGAGTAACTCGTACCCATTATTACTTGTCTTTTCCATATGCCTCCTTGTAAAAAAGAAGTGTCCATTGTTATGGTAGCCACCTTTTATGTACTGGTATGTGATAAAAAGATCTCCCCTAAGCCTTCTCTTCTCAAGGCTGAACAAGCCCAGTTCTCTCAGTCTTTCCTCACATGACAGGTCTTCCTGTACTCTGATCATTCTGGCACTTCTGTGCAAAAGAGAGACAATGCACAGATGCATAGATATATATAAGAATTATTCTAACACACCACTAATTGTGAACAATAGAGGAGAACTTGGTAATGCTTGATGAATGCTCTGTAACATTACTGAGGACACTGAGGAAGAAGGGGAAATATGTGGATAGACAGACCAGATGTTCAAAATGAAAGAGACCATCAACTATGATGTTCTATCTGCATATTGAGAACATAACACTCAAATAAAGATATTTTATTATTTGTGTTCAGTTTACTTGAATAATGTTCTTCCTTTAGCAGTGCCCAAGCAGTATCCTAAATTGACACCATTGTACCTGTGACATTGCAAATCAACACACCAAGTCTGCCCAATGTGTTTAAAAGTTGTTTGGATGTGGTGCTTGAGGATATGGTTTAGGGTGAGCTTTGCAGAGTAGGGTTATTGGTTGGACTTGGTGATCCTGAGGATCTTTTCCAACTTAAATGTTTCTGTGACTCTATGAATGTAGTTTCACTTATACTTGTGAATTCTTTTGCCTTGTTACATAATGAAGATATCTTCATTTGTCTCTGAACACTACTTCTTATTCACAGCAAATCAGAGAGTCTAATTCTATGTGAGTTGCGCTGCTCTGTCTGGTGAAAACATAAAGAAAATAAGTGTAGATTATTTAGAGCTGAGCAGGCACTGTATAGTGGAAACTGTATTTTGTGAGGAATAGCTCTGTGTCATTTGCTGGAGAAAAATCTGTCACTGAGAATTCCGAAGATAGTATGACCAACAATAATTTACAAAACTATTGGCATTTGAGCCACAGACACAGTGGAATAAATTTATCATCATATAGTTAATTCAGTAAGGGTGCCCTGCAGCTGAATATGATCAGATAATTTTTCTCACCGTTAATTTGCAAAAATATGCTTTGAGTTCATCACTACAGTGTCCTGTGTCTGTTGTACTGATGTGTTGTAATAAATCTCAATTATGCATTTATATGTATTATCAGGGGTGGGATTAATACTTTTTCCCCCCTATCTTTTTCATTCAATTGTTAATTTTCACAGATCTGCATTGGGACTGCAGAAGCTTTGTTTCACAAATTTGAAAAACCTCAAGTCTTTCTGATACAGCTAAAATGCAAATAATAAACCTTTATTCAAATGTCTCATTTTCTGCAGTGTTGGCAAATTTAAACCCTTCATGCAAACTCTGCTGCTCAACGTGTTGCTACACAGTTTCACTTTATCTTGCTATTCATTTCTCCTCCCATTTCTTTAAATCACTAATTTCTAAGATGTTCTTTGAATTCATATTTTACAATGAGCAATGCCTGTCTAGCTTGATCTTTAGGATGACTTTCTGTTTTCATTGTATATTCCATTCATCTCTTACCTCTTCCAGTCACTGGTAACAACACATACGGGAACTGTTGCTGGACAAGGAAGCATTAAGAATTAGATACCTGCCTAAAGAAGAACTTCCTACATCAGCTCAAGCAATATAATATCTTCTCTTTCTTATTGTTACTGAAAAATATTAAACTTAAAATCAGATTTTTGATACAAATTTGCCTGAATACAGAAACAATGGAACATTTTAGGGATCATGTATTGCATATTTTATCACACTTGCCACTCAATGTCTTCATTTACAATCTCCTTAGTTTTTAAACTCAGACATTCAGAATTGTGGAAAATAGTTACTAATGAAATATGCAGAAGAACCAACACAATCCAATTTGGGAAATTTCTAATCTTTCAAAATTTGACTTAAATATCAGAGTTCATGTTGCTGCTCTACACAGAGTGAGTCTTTCAGTAAATTAGCTAACAGGACATGCAGGACTTGCAAGCAATTTTGATTACTATACTCAGTATTATACCAGAGTAGACTGTAAATAAAGTAGAACAAAAAGAAACAGCAGCAGCAGATAGTTGAATTTAGCTACAGTTAGCTCACTACTAGGAAAAGCTCACTGCCAGGCTCTGAACCTGAGTGGTGTCATCTTAGGAAACACCTGTGTGATCGTTCCTGACATTGTTCCTACCACCCAAAAGAAGAAAGAGTGAGGACATTAGACAATGTGAGACTTTGCTTGCACTGATTAAGAATGTATGTTCCTTAACTAAATCAAATCCTCTCTGAATATATATGAGCAAACCAAAAACCAAGCATAACAGCTGTTTGCACACCCAACCCTAGGTTGCAGCACTAGAACACTGGAAAATATTTATTTCATTGTTTATTTAAACTCTTAAATTTCTCTATGAAAATGTGATTTTATTCTTCTAACTCCACACACCACTTTGATTCTCTTTATACTTACAAAGCCACAACTTCATTGAGTTGAATTGTGTAATTTCTATTAAAACTTTCTTAAGAGGAGGATTAAATTAATTCAATTTAAGAGCTCAAGTACGAATGAATGTTCATTTATTTGGCATCCTTGACTTTTGTATTAGTATGTCTAGTGATTTCTGGCACTATTTTTAGACATCTTTTAAAGAAAAAAAAATTATCTAGTAGAAGTTGCAGTGCAGCAGAAGTGGAAAATTCATCTTTTTCTTCAAAGAGAGAGAGAACATTGCTGAAGTAGAAGCACTGGACACAATTGAAATACTGTATTGTATGGTTCTGTGCATCCAGATGATTCTACAATATATAGTGTATGAAGTGCTGAAATGGTAAAGATGTATCACCATGTTTTAAAAAAAAAAAAAAAAAGAACAACAAAAATAATCTCAGAAACTCTCTACCAACTCCTGCTGGAGCCACTCACAGCTTGGTTTTAAATATCTTCTGTTTGTGTTTTCCCAAAACATGAGAATCAGATGATATACAATTACCCTTAACATGCTATTTGTGCATTTCATTACCTTTAAAATATTTAGCTGCACAACATCCAAGAACTCAAATGTGCAATGCACTGAGGATACTGACAATGTTTGTATTCCTCTCAGCTGAAGTTAATTATTGATAATTATTGATCACTTTGGCCTTTAGTTTAAGAAGTTTAAGTTTATAACACCCTTGGATCCCCTAAATTATTTGACATTTGGATGAAGCACTCCTTTCTGAACAAACTGGCAGAGACATGCATGATGAAAATGTTCAGCCAATGGCCACCAGTGAGTGAGTAGAACTTGACAGGGCAAGATGTGTATTAGAGAGCACAGAGAAGCCAAATATATTCATGATAGAGAAGGAAAGAGAAGGAGAAATCTAAATGAAGTTGACCTAAGTGGACTAAGCAGAAGCGCTTCATCGATTCTCCAGGGTCTGGAGAGTAAATCTTATGAAAAGTGACTGAAGGAACTGGGGCTGTTTAGTTTGAAAAAGAGGAGGCTGAGGGGAGACCTTATCACTGTCTAACAGACACCTGAAAGGATGTTCTGAGTGGGTTGGTGCTGGTCTCTTCTTACAGGTAAAAACGTTGATAGAATTGGAGGGAATGGCCTCAAGCTGCAACTCTAGACTGAATATTAGGAAATATTTTTTCACAGAAAAAGTGGTCAGGCACTGGAGTGGGCTGCCCAGGGAGGTGGTAGAGTCACCAACCCTGGATGTGTTTAAAAGTCATTTGGATGTGGTGCTTGAGGATATGGTTTAGAGGGAACCTTGTGGAGCACATTATTGGTTGGATTTGATGATCCTGAGGATCTTGTCCAATCTGAATGTTTCTGTGATTCTGTGATGCTGTTTGAGAAGACAGAGGTGCATGGTAAAAAGACATGCAGCATTTATGATAAATTACAGCAAATTAAATCCTATCTGCATATAAGGAGAAAGAAATAAAAGCCTGAGAAACTCTGACTGTATTCAAGCATTACATCACCAGGGGTGTTGTGGTTTAACCCTGGTGGGCAGTCAAGCACCGCACAGCCACCTGCTCATCGCACTCCAGTGGGAAATGAGACAGAATTGGAAGTGTAAAACTGAGAAAACTTGTGCATTGATATGAAGAGAGTTTAATGGGAAAAGCAAAAGCTGCATGTGACAGACAAGTATTTAGGACTGACATGGCTTATGACAACATAACTGATAAATGTAGCAATAAGATAAACAGAAATTCTAACCCACAATTGAAAATCGGAATTATTTGTAGAAAGAATTGAGATGGCAACATGTGTCATTTATTCATGGATACATGTGAGATCAGTTCAGTCATTTTCAATCCACCCACATATTTAAAATAGTAAAGCTACTAAAGCATGAAGTGTTTTTATTTCACCTCTCTACAAAACAATGAACTGAATTGTCTCTGTTTTCCATAAGAATTTAGAAATTAATTGTAAATGTATATTAAAATATAAAGAACTGATTCCTGATTGCTTTTTAGGTGTGACATTTTTGCTTATAAAAGGCTGGCAAATCAGTGTAGGAGGAATTGCCTTAAAAAAAGCAATAAGCTGCTCCTGATGACATAGGCAAGCACAGACTTGTGAGCAGATATTTTGCAAAGGTCATTGGGAATGGAATAGCAAATCACTGCTTCTTTATGCTGTATATGACAATAACTGTGGTTCATTTAGATTCTGAGTTTGTCACTGAACAACACTATCTGATTTATAATTCAGATAATGTACACATATATGATTAATAAATGTGAGATTATTCTCTTTGCAATGGCATCACAGTAATTATAAAAAGGAACAAGTTTTTGCCATAAAATTAATATTTTTTCTAATTAATATTTTTCATTCATATTTTCTTGTGTCATGTTAAAAGTAAGACTCTGATGTTTGCCTGTCACAGAGCTCAGGGTTCTTGCTGGAACTATTTGAGAAAATTTGACAAAATTAACATTTGCCTCAAAAAGAACTTCCTCTGACAGCTCAGAAAGTTAAAGCAATCAAATTGTTTAATTGTTCAGAATGATAGTACAACAGATTTGGGATTGCTGTGCAGTGACTGCAAGATGATCTCAGGATTAATAAATCCTGGGTAACATCTGACACAGTTGGATGTAATAGCTTTAACCCTAATGCAGCAAAAGTTCTCACCACGAAAGGTGTCTCTGTATTGGGCAGAGGAAAACTAGCACAGTCCATCTACCACCCTCATCTTTATCTTCTTCCCCAGTTTCAGCCACTCCTGCAGCTGATGGTGGTGCTTGTGCTGACCCATGCTATGGCCCTAATAGCTGACCTTGGTACTGGTACCAGTGGCACATGTACTCACCAGTGACAGAGGTAGCATACCTAGAGATGTCCCTCTCATAGGTTTTACACAACAGGCCAGGTTGTCTCTGACTTCAAGGTGATGTTTAGCATTATTTGGGAGGAAAGCTGAGTAACATAGTCATACATTTAACATACACTTGATTTTCCTCATTAGCATACTGAGGGATGTCAACTCTAATATTAAAATTACACTTAATTAGGCAAAGGTATTATTTTGGCACCCTGGCCTTCGAAAACTGCTTTGAAGTTGGGTGTTTATGTTGTTTAAGCCTTGCTTCATCAATTCTAGTAAAAACAAGGTTATCTTATATTCATAAGACTCCCTCTTTGATCTCTTTGGCAGGCCAGCTTCATAGATCTTCATTTAACACAAATACCTGCAGACTGTAAGTGATCTTTGTCTTGAAGCATGCTAAATCAAGTTGCCTTCCTGTCCATGACAAGCTAGGTGTTTTTATGACATCTTGCCATGTAGAATGCTTGAAAACAGGCTTGGGAAAAAGAAACATAATCCCTTTTTGTGTTATCATTTGGAGAAAATTGCCTATTATCTTAAATTAGTATCTGCTACAAATTAATACATGCTTGTAACATGAAACAATCAACTTCCCTCCCTTCCCAAACCAAAGCCTATGAAGAGACAAGAAGCTGCATAGGCTGTATCTCTCATTTGTTGATAAAATACAGTTCAAATGAGAGACAAGCAACTCAGCTGTGCCTGGCTGTGAAGGCATCTGAAGATGCTCTGAATGCATCTGAAAATCTCTGTTTCAGTCCTCAGCTGCAAAGCACACAGTGGATGGTGGAAAGAGGTGGCCAGCCTTCATGACCTGAACTGTCCCTCAGTCTGAGCACTGAGACAGCTGTGCAGGTTATCTCTGGAATTGTTGGAGCTGTTCCCCAAGTAGGACAAAAGAACACCTCCATCTACTAGAGTTGGGGTGGGCCTGGGAATGGGGTGAAGTCCCATGGCTAGTCAGTAGCATCAATCTCATGGCTTTCTGATTCATGTAAATTACTAGGTGGTGGCCAAAGGACTGAACTCCTGCTTCGAGGTGAGGAGAAATTTCTTCACCGAGAGAGTCATTCCCCACTGGAATGGGCTGCCCAGGGAGGTGGTGGAGTCACCGTCCCTGGAGGTGTTCAAGGCACGTTTGGACGTGGCACTTGGTGCCATGGTCTAGTCTTGAGGTCTGTGGTAGTGGGTTGGACTTGATGATCTTTGAGGTCTCCTCCAACCTTGCTATACTGTGATACTGGGATACACAACACAGTGAGGCAGAGTGCTAGGAAGATTAGAAACAAAGAGCAAAACTGTCCAGACCTAGCTAATGATAGTAGCTAAACTAAGACAGTGGTCCTTATTGCCAGCATCAGGTCTGTCTCTTTCAGTACTAACACCATACAGAATATTAATGGCTCAATACTGACAAAGTGATGTGGGTTTGGGAGGTACCCGCCACCCCCAAACTTTGTAAAACGACCCAGGCTAAAACTCAGTCAGATGGAAGTTTAGATGAAGCTATATTTACAGCTCAGCACAATATACAAGCAGATATATACACTATATACAGGAGTATTTACAGAAATATACAAGGTAAAGGTAATACAGAAACACAACACCCCTCCCAGAAATCAGAGACCCCAGGAGGGGCTCCCAACCACCCTTCCACCTTCTCCCCACCCCTATACCTTACCCCAAGGTTTTGAGGATCGGCCAGAGGAGGAGTTAGAAGAAAA
>WBNM01018850.1:12431-24322 GCA_013399055.1 Ramphastos sulfuratus | reverse complement strand
CCCCCCCCCCCCAGTCTTCTCCTTCTGGGGGCTGGGAAGCAGGATGGGGAGATGTAGAGGACCCTTGGGGAGCGTTGGCACACGTTGGTCCTGCCAGCACCATGCAACTTGGTCACCTCTTTGTCACCCCTGGGTCACCTCACACCTTTGGCTCTCCCTCGTCCCTGTGCTCCCTCCACCTTTCTCCCTTCCTCCAGCCCTCTCTCCCTCTTTTCTCCCCCACCTCCCTCCTCTCCTCCCTTCCCCACCCCCAGCCCCCCTCCCTGCGCCTCTCAAAGCCACCATAATAGCAGCTTGTTTGGCACTTCACTTGGTCTCAATGAGAAAATTCCCCCCTCTCCCTCTTTTTGCCTCGCTTATTTCCAAACCCTGCAATAGCTCCTTTGCTCGGGGCTGCGGGAAGTGCCCATTTCTCCACATTTTTCTTTGCCTCGTGTTTGTCATCCTCTGAATTACCACCCCGGGGAGTCCAGTCAGCCCGACACCCGGCCCTGCTATCCACGCCTCTCCTGCTCCTTCAGATCATGGAGGGAGAAATTAGTTATTTATTTCGAGCACCATTACAGGGCCCTTCCCCTCACAAGGGTTTCTTATGATCCCCTGCTGCAGAAGGAGGCTCGGTGGAGAGTGCCAGTGGGGAGTGCTGGGGCTGGCATGGTGAGGGCCAGGATGTGCCAGGAGAGGTGGGAGCATGGAGAGCCCCAGAGAAGAGCTGGTTTGTGAGAGGGGTCCCCACAGGACTGAATCATGGAATGAGGAGGGGGCTGGAAGGGACCTCCAGAGAGCATCCAGTCCAATGCCCCTGCCAGAGCAGCAACATGGAGTCACGGAATTATGGAATCATGGAACCATGGAATCATGGAATCAGTCAGGGCTTAGAGGGACCATGAGGACCATCCAGCTCCAACCCCCTGCCATGGGCAGGGACACCTCACACTAGATCAGGCTGGCCACAGCCTCATCCAGCCTGGCCTTAAACACCTCCAGGGATGAGGCTTCCACCACCTCCCTGGGCAACCCCTGCCAGGCTCTCACCCCCTTCATGCTGAACAACTTCTTCCTAACATCCAGGCTGAACCCACTCATTTCTAGGAATCACCCAGGGCAGGGCACACAGGAACACATCCAGGTGGGTTTGGGATCTCTTCAGGGAAGGAGACTCCACAACCTCTCTGGGCAGCCTGCTCCAGGGCTCCAGCACCCTCACACCAAAGAAGTTTCTCCCCATGCTGAGGTGGAACCTCCTGGGTTCCAGTTTGTGTCTGTTGCCACTGAGATGCTTCTCAGAGGCTCCTCCTGGAGCAAAAGTGCTCTGCAGGCCCTGGGAGTTGGCAGCTGGAGCTGTCCCCTCAGGCAGTACAACGCTTCATGGCTTAGCCCCGGGTCGGATGTGCCATGGTGGGATGGATCCTGGGAACATCCCACCCGAGGTGCCCATGGCTGCTCCAGGAAGGTGCTGGCAAACTGGGCAGATTTGGTGGCTGGAGCAAGGAAAGCTCTGCTCCAGCCCAGCCCTGGTCAGCAGCTGCTGCCATCCCACCCCAATCTCTCCACTCAGCAGTGCCAGCCCTGCCTGGGCAGCTGGGGTTTGGGCCAAGAGTAGGGCAAACTGGGAAATGCTGCCCAGCTCAGGGAGAGTCCCAGAGACAAGAGATGGGAAGGATGCTGCCAGTCCAGGCAAAGCCCATCCTCAGAGGTCACAACCCTCGACTGCCCCGCAGCGAGTCAGTGAGCCCCACCTCTGAGCCCACCAGTGCCCATGCAGACCAGGCTGGCACTGCCGCTGTCCTGGCAGTAGGGATGCTACCAGTGCCCTGTGCGGACACACCGCGGGCAGCACTGCCTGCCAGAGGACCCAGGAACTGCAGCTTTAAAGGAGGAAGAGGAGCAGCGGGAGGAGGGCGAGGCAGAGCTGCTCTCTAAGTGCCGGGGAGAGGCGAGCAGGGGGAATGAGAGGAGCGGTGACGGTGCCCTGACAGCTGCCACTTCCCAGCGCCGGCTCCTAATGGAGTCCTAATGCAGCGCAGGGCTCCGCCTGGCAGCCAGCCCCGGGCTGGGCTGCTGTGAGCCGCGACAGATGGGACAGTCCTGCGCGAACTGCAGTGCTGCTCCTCGCCTTAACCCCTTCTTCCCCCGGCCCCAGCTCGCTGCCCAGGTGCGCGGCTGCTGCGAGGGGTCCAAGCTGCCCCTGGGCACCCTCTGTGCTATGCCAGGTCTGGCAGCAAAGGAAGGCGCTGGCAAGAGGAGCCCTCATTGCTCCTGGCTAGGCAGTGCCAGCACAGCTGGGCACAGCTCCTGGACCCGCTCTGGGCAGGTTCCCCCTGGCGTTTAAGGCGGCAGGTGGGTGCGGGCAGGTGAGTGTGGGCAGATGTGCTCTGCAGCATGGCACCCACCGACAGGGCTCTGGGCTGCCTGCCCAGCACAGCAGCCGCCAGGAACCTCCCGCTGCTGCTGGCTGCCAGCTCTGGCACAGAGCCTCCTTGCCAGCCTCAAATCAGCCCCGAACCAGGGTGAGACCTGACAGTTTAAAGCAGAGAAGTGGGACAGCTTCCCCCACCAAGACCAGGCTGCCTCAGCTGCATGCAGCTCCGGTCCCAGGATGCCAGAGATGCCAGCAGGAAAAGCTGCCAGGGAAAATAAATGTGGCTACTGGAGGGGCTCCTCCGGCTGCTGGGGGGATGGCTGGGCATGCTCGGGGACCCTCCGTGATGCTGCCACCCCTGGGACACTAAAGGGGACATTAACCACCTGCTGATCTCTTTTTCCCCAACCCAAAGGATCCTTGGGGTGGGATTTTTGGATGCTTCTCCCTTAGGCAAAGTTCCAAGGCCCTCTGCCTCCTCCCTGGCATGCAGCAACTCTCCTTTTCACCCTCTCTGCCCTCCAACACATGTCCAGGTCTCCATCCCCTCTGTGAAACCTAATGGCATCCTCCCCACTGCCAGGGTGCTGTTCCCTTGGCATGGGGCAACAAGCTCTGCTCAGCCTTTTGGCACAGAGCCATCACCCAGGAGCACAAGCACTGAGCAAAGAGCTGATGGCCTAGAGGGGTCTCGGCACCCTCCTCGTGTCCCTCCACGAGCTCCCATCCTACCAGCAGGACTCCTTTCTGCTTTCCTGCCAGGGCAGGAGTTGGCAGGTAGGACAGAGAGCTCCAGACAGCTCTGCCAGATCCAGCTGCTGCAGAGGGAGGTCCTCACTGCCAGGGGCGTTGGGCAAGATGCCCTCTGAAGGTCCCTTCCAACCCACTGCATTCTGTGATTCTGTCCTGAGCCGAGCCCCTCTCCTGCCTCCGTGAGCATCCTCTGGCTGATCCAGAGCTCCCCAAGACCACAGGGAACAGAAGCATCCCCATGATGCCCACGTCCCTGCCCCACCAACCCCTGAGGAGCAGCTGAACCCCTGGGGGGGCTGCTGCTGAGCTCCTAGGTGGGTGTTGAGGCTGCCGACAGCAGCAGCAGTGCCTGCTGGGCAGGAGAGCTGGGCAAGAGAACCGGGGAAGGGAGCGGGGCAAGGGAGCCGGGCAGGAGAGGAGAGCCGGGCAGGAGAGGAGAGCTGGGCAGGAGAGGAGAGCCGGGCAGGAGAGGAGAGCTGGGCAGGAGAGGAGAGCCGGGCAGGAGAGGAGAACTGGGCAAGAGAGGAGAGCCGGGCAGGAGAGGAGAGCTGGGCAGGAGAGGAGAGCTGGGCAGGAGAGGAGAGCCGGGCAGGAGAGGAGAGCTGGGCAGGAGAGGAGAGCTGGGCAGGAGAGCTGGGCGCGGCGTGCCCGAGTCCTCAGCACAATTAGCCAACAAGTGGCTGTTTTGTGAGGGATTGTTGCTGATGCCTTTTAAGTGGCTTTCTGAGTGGAAAATGTGAGGCGCTGGAGAGGCCTGGGGACAAAGCCGGGGATGCATTAGGGCTTAGTGGTCTGCTTCACACACATCTGACATCACTCCACCAGCAAGTCCTGCCTGGCTTTGGGGGAAAGGAGAAATAAAGCAAGAAAAAGGGACTGAGGGTACAGAAGCAGGGAGGGGGAGGGACAAGCGATTCAAGCAGGCAAGTAGGGGCTTAACAGCAGAAGACACTGGAGTGAACTGTGTCAACCAGATGGGACCCGGGTGCCGCAGGAGGAGAGGGGAATTAGCCAAGGCAGGCTTTGTTCCCGCAGAAAGCAGGGCCCTCTCCCCCCAGGAGCTGCCTACGTGGGATAGAATCAGCCCCTTTCAGCTGCTAAGCTGGCCAAGGACAAAAGTCACCCATAAAGAGGGAGAGGGTGAGGCGGCAGCAGCACCGCCAGTCTCGCCTTCCCCTCGGGCCGCCCAGGCTGCCACGCTGCTGCCCCCACGCTGGGCACGGTGGAGGGGCTGGGAGCAGGAGAGGTTTGATTCCCAGACTGGTTTGGGTGGGAAGGGACCTCCAAAGCTCTGCCAGTCCAAGCCTCCTGCGGTCAGCAGGTTCAGCTGCAGCTGGAGCAAGCTGCTCAGAGCTTCACCCAACCTCTGTTTGGAGTGGAAAAGCCCTGCAGGATTATCCAGTCCAACCACCCACCCAACACCACCATGGGCACTGAACTGTGTCCCCAAGTGCCATGGCCACGCCTGCCCCGGAATGGCTCCAAGGATGGGCATCTACCAGCTCTGTCTGCAGCCTGGGCCAGGGCCTCACCACCCTCCGTGTTTTGGAGGCTGTGGTGCCCTCAGCAAGGGTGGTGCAGCCTCTGTGGCCTCCAAGAGCTGTCCAGGTTTTCTCTGCCTTGATTGCCTCACCAAGACACAACAGTGAGAGCCTGCACGCCTTGGGCATCCCCCAGTACACGCTGGGAAGGGCTGGAGGCTGCCATCCCAGCTGCCCACCGCTTGGACAGGCCACGGTGCTTGCTTTACCTTCACCTCCAGGCTCCTGGAGGAGCAGCCCCAGCAGCAACAAAGCAGCTCCAAAGGCCCTCAGTGAGCCCTGAACATGAGGGGGCAGAAGAAGACCCCAGCAGGTGCTCTCCCTGCAGCTGCCTGCTCATGGCTATCACCATCTCAGCATCCCTTGGCTCCTCTGCCTGGTGAGCAGCCTGTGCCCCTGCCCACTGCCACCCCACTGCCCACAGCACCCCCCCACATCTGCTGGGTTGGGGGTCGAGGACTGAAGCCACTCCAGCTCCCGGGTTTGGTACCCAAAGGCATCTCAGCCATCACGCCCTGGCACTTGCAAAGGAGGAGGCCCCAGACACCCCCATTTTGAACTGGCACCCTTGGTTTGGGGTCTCCATCCCTTCCCAGCCCAGTTCAGCACTAAAACAGTGGTGGGGGTGGGCAAACAAGCAGGATCCCCCATCCTCTCCCCCCACCCCAGAGGGATCTTCCTTGCTCCTGCAGAAATATTGATCCAGCTAAACCAGGGAGACACATTAGGTGCCCTGGGGGGGGTCAGGAGATCAGCGGCTCAGCTGGCAACCCCCTGCCCCGTGCCCACAGGGTCTCACTCCACAGGGCTGGGCTGGGCAAGGGGAGCCTGGGAAGCCCCTGCCAGCAGCAAGGGGGCCAGGGCTGCTTCTGCCAAGGAGGGGGTTAAACAAATCGATGAGGGCTGTGGTGAGAGCCTGACCCTGCACCCAGCCCGGGCCACGGCCTGACAGCAGAGCTGGGCAGGGGCTCCGAGGCAGATGGCTGGAGGGGGGAGGCAAGGCAGGGCACTGGCTGGTGGGACAGGGGAAGGGCAGGAGCTCCCAAACTGAGCAGAGGCCAAGGGAGCCCCTGGGGAAGGGAGGGGAGCTGAGAGAGGACAGCCTGGACACTGGCACAGGGATGGGTGATGCCCCTGCCATGACTGGCACATCCCTGGTGGCCAAGCACCATGCCCAAGTGGTGCCTCCTGCTCCTGCACAGAATCGTGGAATCATTTGGAGTGGATCCTCTGAGATCCTCCAGTTCAGCCTTCACCCCAGCACCACCGTGGCCATCAAAGCACGTCCCCAGGTGCCATGGCCACGCATTTCTCGGACACCTCCAGGGACAGTGACTCCACCTCCTCCCTGGACAACCCATCCCAGGGCCTGATGAACCTACTCAGTGCCTGATCAACTCCCAAAGCTCTGCTGGGGCATCCCTCCCCGTGTCCTGGTCCAGCTGGGAGGGCTGTGGGGTGCTGAGGCAGAGCCATCCCAAACCCATTCCCATCCACCCAAGGGGAAGCGCTGAAGGTCTCAATTTCCACCTCCCACCTCTCACCCCCGCCCAAGCCAGAGGAGAGGGCAGGAAGGCACCAACGGCCGTGGATCCTGTTACCTGCAGCCAACAAAACCTACCTGTCCCATCCTGCCTGCTCCCCCTGCCCCCGCTCCGGGGGGACAAGCCAGCAGGACCCCCCGAGCACGCCCGGGTCGCTGCCCACCGCGATCGAGTGACCAGATGGACGTGGGGCTCACACTGCAGCCCCCTCCGCGGCTCCCTTGTGTCCCCCCCGAGCCGGCTGAGCTTTAACGTCTCTGTCCCCCCGGGGCAGCCTTTTGTCAGGGGCGTGCAGAAGGGCCCCTGTGTCCCTCTGATCCCCCCGGCCGCAGCATAAAGCTGTGCTTTCAGGGCCCCGCCGTTGGGAAACTGCCGGGCAAGGAGCAAGGGAGCTCCTTGTGCAGCGCCGAGACAAAGCCACCTTGTTAGGGGGTTTACAAAGGCAGCATCTCCCCCTGCCCTGGGAAGCTGCCGACCGCCGACTCCCAACCTCGCCACGGGGGTGGCTTCAGCAGCTCTGCTGTGCCTCAGCCCCCTGACCTGGGTGTGGGGCTCAGGGCACCGCTGCCCTGCTCCCGGGGACCCCTCGGAGCTGCGGCGCCAAAGGGCGATGGGAAGCGAAGGCTCCCTGCTGGCATCCAGCGCTTTGCCCCAGGTGCACTCTCACTACCTGGTGCCCCTGCCCGGGCACAGGTCACCCAGGCTGCCCAGGAGGTGGTTGAGGCTCCGTCCCTGGAGACTTTGAAGGCCCCGGGCAGCCTGATCCCGTTGGAGGTGTCCCTGCTGCCTGCAGGGGACACCTTTGAGGGTCCCTTCCAGCCCGATGTAATCTGTGAGTCTGTGACATCACAGCCCAGGGACCATCACCTGCACACAGTTACCTGACATGGGGTGGGGGCACAAGAGGATTTTCTGTCTCTCTTTTGGGATAGATGGGCTAGGATCCCTCCTCACAGCCCCCACAGATGTGCAAGTGGGCCCCCAGGGAGGGACAGGGGTGGCACAGCCCCACAAACCTACCAGCTTCCCTCCTGCAAACTTTTGCTCACATGGACCCAATGATGGCTTTTTCTGCCTCCCTCCCCAAAAATAAAGTTTAAGCAGAAGCCCAGCAGCCCCTCAGCTGCTCTGCCCCCCCCAGGAATCCCCTTCTGCCACTCATCCCCTTACTGCCNCCATGTGGCAGACCACCTCTGGGGGTTCCACACGGCATGGCCATGCCCAAACCTGAGCATTGTTCTGAGCTGCTCTTGGCAGCCCTTGCTCTGAGCTCCCCATGCATGTTAAACCTCCCACCCAGCAATTACCTCGACCTCCTGAGAAAGAGGAAAATTGATTTTGCCATAGTGATGCAGCAGGCTGCAGAGCCAGCCTTGGCTGGTCAGATGGCAGCAGCCAGCCCCACTGGGCATGGGCAAAGCTTTCCTGGGCACAGCAGCCAGCAGGGGAGACCTGCTTCTGCCAGCAGTCCCTAGGGATGGGCAAAATGGGTCAGACTCCACGTGGTGAGCTCCAGTGGGCAGCCAGAGCATTGCCAAAACAAGCCTAGGAGCTTTCCCCTCTGCTCTGCCCAGCACTGCGGACTTGCCTCCCACCTATGCTTTCAGGTGGCACTTTAGGGGATCCACATCCTTCATCCCTACACCCCCCTCCCCCCATCCCTGAAGAAATGCCATCCCCAGGTGAACAAGGCCAGAGGGCACCTCCTCGGCTTTGAGCCAGCAAACATGAGCTGCTGTCGCCACCCACGGTGCCCACCCTGGATGCCCATCCTTCTCTGGGAAACCTCAGCCATTGCTCTGTGCCCAGCGGGGCTGGGCTGGAGGCAGCCTCCTCCCTGGGTCCAGCAGTGAATTGGATTGCTGCAGCTTTAAAGGGGCTGCAGTGCTCGGCGGCTGGCTGCGGGCTGCTGGCAGCGGGGAGAGCCGGAGGACACCTGCGGAGATCCTGTGCAGCTGGGGAAGATTAGGCTTTTCCACTAGACCAGAGCCATTACCTTCTTCCAATAAACCATCACTTCCGCTAGGAAAGCCTGCAGATGAGATATCGATTGCAGTGACCCCGGACCAGCCCTTCCCCACAGCCTGGCAGGGTGGCAGAGCAGCCCCACGGCACACAAAAAGGGGGTGCGACTCCACAGGGGCATTCCCGAGGACCCCAACCCCCCTGGCTGCAAAAGGTTGGCTTGGAGCAGGGTGGAGCTCGAGCTCGAGCCCTTGGGGGATGCCCACAGTGCAAAGAGGGGGTGCAAGGTCCCCAAGGGTATCTCCAGGTGGCAAAAGGTTGGCTTGGAGCAGGGTGGAGCTCGAGCAATGGGTGGAGCTGTTGGGGGCTGCACAGAATCCCAGACTGCCAGCTTGGAAGGGACCCCAAGGACCATCTGCTCCAACCTTTCTAGATGATGGTGGAGTGGGAAGGAGCTGGCCCAGCAGCCTGGCAAGCTGAGCCTTCAAACTGTCCCATGTAGCAGGCTCCAGTACTTCCCTTGGGAGGTGATTCCAACGTCCAACTGTTCTCCAGGGGAACGATTCTCTTCTGGATCCCAGTCAGAGTCTGCCCCTCAGCAGCCTGTCCCCACCACCCCTTGTCTTCTCCATGTGACTCCTTGTAAAAGAGGAATCTCCATCCTCTTGGTAGAAGAGCCTCACAGTGACCCAAATCCCCTCTTGGGGTCCCTCCAGGCTCTTTCTCAGTTTTGCCATGGGGACGAGGAGACCCCAACCCAAGCTTGCCCCTCGGTGCCATGGATTTGCTGCTGAAAGCAAAGGGATGTAGGGAACAGAGTGGCCCCACACAGCACCTCCCCTTCCCACACCCCACGGGGGTCAGCCAGGCTCCCCCAGCCCCAGAGCCCATTTCTCCCCCCTCTCCTGACAGCCCTCTGCTGCTTTCTTCTCCCAAGATGGGCACTGCCAGTAATAGCAGGGAAAGGCACAGCCAAGCTGGGAAAATAACAGGTTATTTGCCCAGCTGTGATGTCAGAGCCTGTCACACTCGCAGGCTCGGCAGCAGGGCTGGCAGGGCACATCTGGACCTCCCCAATGGCCACCACATCCTTCTGTCCCTCCGGGGGCTACAGAAACCTTCCCATTGTCGGTGGCAGCTCTGGTTTTCATTCCCCAAATGGGTGGGAAGTTGGCACATCCCTGCTGCCAGGATGGGGCTGCCCGGTGTCCTGCAGCTGTGCCAGGCACGGCAGCATGCAGCACAGTGAGTGCATCGGTGCCAGCCGAGGAGAACATCTCTGCTCCCAGCCTGGGGACATCTCAGAGCAGGTCCTTCCCTGTCTCCAGAGGTGGGGAGCAGTGCAGAGCTGGGTGGTGCATGGGTTGGAGCTTTCTTTCTTCCCTTCGGCTTCACAGCATCACAGAGTGCCAGGTTGGAAGGGGCCTCAAGGATCATCTGCCCCAACCTTACTTGGCAAGAGCATGGTCTGGCTCAAACGGCCCAGCACCCTGCCCAGCACCCTCCCCAGCACCCTCCCCAGATGAATCTTGAAGGGATCCAGTGCTGGGGAACCCACCACAGTTTTGGAGCAGGTCTCCCTTGCCGTTCCATCTCTGCATCCCCACAACCCACCCAGGCACGATGGGAGCAAAGCCCAGGGCCCAGCCTGCAGTGAGCACTGCTCTCCTCCTCACCTCCCACAGCACCCTCAGAGTGGGTTTGTTCCACCATCCTGATTTTGTCTTTCCTTTCCAACCTTCCCCAGCTCTGCTCTTAAAATGCACCAAAACGATGCCAGAAGGAGAAAACTGAAATCTAAAAGCTGAAAACTCAAATTCTCTAAACCCATCCTCACCCCTCCAGAGCAGCAGCCACAGGGCAATACCCCCCCCTCCATACCAAGGTACCAACAAACCCCTCCACGTCCTTCAGAGCCACTTAACCCATGGCAACCCCCCCAGAGGCAGGCCTGGGGGGCTCTGGGCCAGGCAAAGCAAACAAACAAGGCAGGGATAAAGCCCAGCTCTCAGCCAGCAGCCCCTGAGTGTGGCTGCAGGTTTATTGCTGTCCCCACTTCTGCTCTGGCCAACTTAATTTTCTCTTTTTTACAGTCTTCTTTTTCTTCCTCCCCCCCCCACCCCCATCATTGCATTTAAAGTAACAAAGCCATCACCTCCAGCAGGCTCTGGGCAAACGCAGTGACCATTCTAAGCCACCGCCGCAATTAGTGCTCAGCTCTTAACGAAACCAGCACCGGCTGGGCTGCTGCTGCTATTCATCCTGCGTCCCGGTGACCTTGCTCTGGAGCCGATGATATTCCTTCAGCCTGGAAAAGAGATTTAACACACACAAGGAGGGAAAAAAAAAAAACCACCACAACTAAATTAATTGTAAATTAACAGTAATAACACCCATTTCCTATCAATTAATTTACACAGAATGAGGGGGCGTGAGGAGCAGGCGTTTGTTAAGGGCTGCACGGTTTAATTATTTCTTCCCCCCCCCCCCCTTCCACCTCTTTTCCAAGAGATAATGTAATTAATTTATCTTAGAGGGGTGAGGGGTGGGGGGTGGGGGACACACACACACAGAGGATCAGAGAGGACAAAGCAGTTAACAGGCGATGGGGAAATTAAGAGCCCATTATGTAAATGTAGTTGTTTTACAGCCCCGGAGATGGGCTTGGGGCAGCCCGGGCTGGGGGGAGGTGACAAATCAGAAGGATCTGGAGACTGGCGGTGATGGGAAGGCTGTAATCAGGCAGTGAGGGGCTCCGGGGGAGGCTTTGGTGCGCCTCCGGAGTCTGAGCTGGGAAAGGGAAGAGCCCAGAGGGTGCTGGAGGGGTTTTTCCTTCCCCCGCGACCCCACAGACCTCAGCGCGTTGATGTTGATGAAGCCGGTGGCGTCCGCGGGCTCGTAGTCCCCTTGCACATTCATGCTGCGGAGAGAAAGTCACTGTCAGCCCCGCGGGAGGTCCTGGGGGGCTGCCTTTCGGCAAGGGAAAGGACTTGGAGGATCCCAGGGCTGGCTGTTGCTTTGCTCTGCCGCCGCCGCCTCCTCACTTGCTGGTGAATGCGGAGGGCTCGGAGCAGGGTCCCTGGCAGCCCCCGGGGAAGGAGCGAGTGGCTCCGGGAGCAGCACAGCCACACCGACGGCGTCCTCAGGCTCCCTAGGTCCTGCTAGAGGCACAGCCTCAAATTTCCCTCCGTGGTCCTTCACTTGCATCATCCTCCCTCCACGCGTTTGCGTGTCGAGCAGGGATCCAGCAGGGACTTTGCACCAGGCAGGGGATGTGGTCCTGGGCAGGGGATGGGCTCCCGGGCAGGGGACATTGCTCCGGACAGGGAATGGGGTCCTAGACAGACAACTTTGCCCCAGGCAGGGCATGGAATGCTAGACAGAGGACTTTGCCCCAGGCAGGGGACAGGGTCCCAGGCAGGGAGATTGCCCAGGCAGAAGATGAGGTCCTGGGCAGAGGACAGGCCCCCAGGAAGGTGATGGAGTCCTGGGCAGGGGCCATTGCCCCGGGCAAGTCAGCAGTGCTGAAGCAGCAGTGGCCAGCACCGAGGGGTTCACTGCTGCAGCAGCCACTGCCTCGCTCCAACCCCACACCCCCCAAAAAGCTGCATCCACCCAAACCCCAGCTCTGCTGCTTTCCTACATCTCCAAGCACAACTCATTTCCCAGAAACCACAAACCTTGAGGGAGGAAAAAAGGGGGAGAGATAAAGAAGAGGGGAGGGGG
>WBNM01018850.1:0-12020 GCA_013399055.1 Ramphastos sulfuratus | reverse complement strand
CCTTCCCCCCATTTTTTGGTTTGGTTTTTTTTTTTTTTAATACTTTATTCATTTAATCTCTCCAAGTGAGAGTGTGAAGCATAATGAAGGGTTGGGATGGATTATTAGGAGCTGTTGATTTTGAGAGGGAGGGAATGGGGAAGGGGGGGGAAAGCTGGAGAAGAGAAAGAGAGAAGATAATTTGACATTTACTCCGACTGATCTAAACTGGTTTGGGTGTATTTATGGCTTATAAAGTGTTTAGAGAGATTGAAAGGGGCTGAGGGAGGGCTGGAGGGGGGAGAGAGAGAGCCAGGGAGAAACAACGTCAAGAAAAAGGGAAAACCAGAGGGAAAAAATCACAGTGGATAAAAACAGAGCTTGAGCCTCAGCCAGGAGCTTGGCTGGTAGAGTGGGGGGCACTGGGGGCACTGGGGATGGGACAGGGCAGGATGGAGTGGGATAGGATTAGGAGAGATGGGATACAGATGGGATGGGATGGGATGGAATGGGATGCAGATGGGATGGGATGCAGATGGGATGGGATACAGATGGGATGCAGATGGGATGGGATGAAGATGGGATGGGATGCAGATGGGATGGGATACAGATGGGATGGGATGCAGATGGGATGGGATACAGATGGGATGAAGATGGGATGGGATGAAGACGGGATGCAGATGGGGCACTGCAGGATGAAATAAAGTGTGATGCAGTGCTGTGGGGTGGGATGGGATGGGTGCACTGCACCCATACAGGCTGGGAGGTGATCTGCTGGAGAGCAGCTCTGTGCAGAGGGACCTGGGAGTGCTGGGGGAGAACATCCATGGGCAGCAATGTGCTCTGGTGGGCAAGAGGGACAATGGGGTCCTGGGGGGCATTGAGCAGAGTGTGTCCAGCAGGTCCAGGGAGGTTCTCCTCTCCCTCTACTCTGCCCTGCTGAGACCTCATCTGGAGTTCTGCCTTCAGTTTTGGGCTCCCCAGTTTCAGAGGGACAGGGATCTGCTGGAGAGAGTCCAGCTGAGGGCTGTGAGGATGCTGAGGGGACTGAGCACTGCCTGGGGAGGAGAGGCTGAGGGCCCTGGGGCTGCTTAGTCTGGAGAGGAGAAGACTGAGAGGGGATTTGATAAATGTTTATAACTGTCTGAGGGCTGGGGGTCAGGAGGGGGGGACAGGCCAAGGGGAAACTTCTTTACTGGAAGGGTCGCAGAGCCCTGGCACAGGCTGCCCAGAGAGGCTGTGGAGTCTCCTTCTCTGGAGCCTTTCCAGGCCTGTCTGGATGTATTCTGTGTGCCCTGAGCTGGATTGTCTGGTCCTGCTCTGGCAGGGGTTGGACTGGATGAGCTTTTTGGGTCTCTTCCAACCCCTGGCACCCTGTGAGCCTGTATCATGCAATGAGATGTGATGGGATGCCATGAGATGTGTTGAAATATGATGGGATGGGTGCAGTAGGATAGGATGCAACGAGATGAGATGGGATGAAGCAAAGTGGCATGGGAGGCATAGGTGGGATGCAGGAGGGTGGAATGAGATGAGATGCAGTAGGATGAGATGCAATAATTGGAACGGGATGCTGGCTGCCAGCACCCCTGCCCACTCTGTCCCCCCAGGCCCCTCTCACCTGACCAGCTCCTCGTTGTACAGGGACCATGGGGACTCCCTGGCCAGGATGTAGACCTGGCCCTTGAAGACAGAGACCCGGACGGTGCCCACCACAGTCTCCTGCGAGTGCCAGATGCAGTGCCGCAGGAACTCACACTCAGGGCTGTGCCAGAAGCCTGTGGGCAGGAGACAGGGTCAGGGGGGCACAAGGGAGGCTAGGGGACCCCGGGGTGCCCATGCAGGGTGGTGGTCCCCTCTGAGTCCTGCAGATGCTGGGTAACTTTCAAGGAATGAGCTGGAGTTGTGGGACTGGGGGAGGGAGATGAGGAGCTGGGACACCCAGGTTCAGCTCTGGGGGATGGAGACCTCATGAGTGTCCCTTGCCCTTGGTGGCCCTCGGGTCCCCATCCAGGAGAGGAGACTGGAGCCAGCTGACAGAGATGTGACATCAGGCACGGTAGAGATGGGGGAATTTCCTTCCAGCCCTGCTGGGCAGGAGTGACCACAGAAACCAAAAGCTTGGTTAAGTTCATGAAACTGCTGCTCACAACTCATCAGCTCAGGACCGCCAGGTGGGGACAGACAGACGGACACACAACTGGGGTGGGACCAGCTCCCAGCCCCCCAGGGAGGGGATGAGTTGCCCCCAGCCCATTGCCATGCCTCATCCTGGTGGCTTAGCTCCATCTAACCATGACCATAGCAAACACTGCTGCCCCAGCTCCGGGCAGCACAGCAGCCCCCTGGCACCTCGAGTGCCCAGCAGCCAGGCTGAAGCCCAGGACAGGTGCTGGGGTGAGGTATGGCCACACCATGGCCCCCCAGAACTCCTGCTGCAGGAGCAGCTGTCGGCGCTGCCAGCCACCGAGGCCACCGCGGCCGCACGGAGGGGCCGCGGCCCTGCCTGTCACCCCCTCGCCCCCTCCTGTCCCTAAGCAGGCTAATTAGCCAAGGAGCCCTTGGAGACCTGGAATAAAGCCTGGGAGATGGAGAAGGAGATAGAGGCAGGGAGAGAAAGAGCCCATTCAGCCCCTGGCTCATCCCAGGGTTTATCTCTGCCATCGCCCTCCCTCGCACACCGGTGCCCTCTCACCTTTCCCTCCCCAGCTGGGCTCGGCCGAAGCCATTAAGGAAACAAACAATTTCTTTTGTTGCTTGGCCTCCTGGCCCGCAGCAGGGCCACGTCCTGCAGCCCGGTCCCCAGAATCAGCGTGGCCATGCTCTGAGGCACAGCACCAACCCCTGCCAGCCCTCACTGCCAAAACCACCTCTCTGCCCCATCGTGGCATGGACAGGGGGTTCAGGGGCACCACTTGGGCAGGGGCACCATGCAGGGAGGGACCCCAGCTGCCCTGTCTTGTTAACCACCCTCCAGGTACAACTGCAGGTCCCTCGGGGTTGGTGTGGGGTTGCCACATCCCCTTAAACACCCAAGCCACGTTCAAATAATAACCAGCCTCTGAAATCCCACCTCGGCAGCTGCAGGTGGGAGGAAGCATCCCCCCTCCTCATCCCCCAGCGCCACAGACATTCTCTGCTGGAAGTGATCCCCCTTAATGACCTTCTCTCCTTCTAACTCTCATCCTCCCCTAATGACAGCGTGGGCAGGGGGACAATGGCATTTCCACACCTGGCTGTACCTGGTGGGACAGAGCTGGCTTCAAAGCCAGCCCTCCACAATGGGATCAATGGGACGGGGAAGATAAACGGCAATTGTCCAGCAATCAGGGGCTAGGTGTGAAAGGAAGCTGAGCTGAAAGCCTGGCCTGGGGCACGGGGACCCACGGGTGCTGCCTGCAGTGCAGTCCTGACTTCCTCTCTCGGGGATGCCATTCCCAGTCCCCCCCGTGCCTGGCAGCCTCCTGGCCCAGCAGGCTGCTCCCTGCAGCCTCAGCAGTGCTGGGGAGCTGAGACCCTCCCAAACTCAGCTCATGCAAGCAGCTGAGCAGACTCGGGCTGGAGCTGGTGAATGCATCGCAGTGGGGAGAGCAAAGGGGCTTCGTTTCGGTCCCTAATTGCAGGTGCCAGCCACTGTCCCCTTTCCCTTGTGGCTGCCAGCCCGCCCTCTGGCAGTGCTGTCCTTGCCCGGGCCTGGCTGTGCTGCAGGAGGCTGGAAGAGGCTGGAGGAGCCAGGAAGCCACAACCCGCAGTGCCGCTGTGTGGGCTGCACACCACATAGCACAGCCAGGACACTCCTGTCCCCTCCTGCAGCCCCCTGGACCCCGGCAGCCAGAGCCATGGCACCTCAGGGGCCCCCTGTGCCACACATCCCTGTGCTTGTCCCCGACAGGGTGCCAGGAGAGGACTCTGGCTTCAAACCCTGCCACAGGGATGGCTGTGCTGGGAAATGGGAGAGAAGCTGGTGAGGGGTTTGGAGAACAGGGTTGGGGAGGAGCAGCTGAGAGTCCTGGGGGTGTTCAGGCTGGAGAAGAGGAGGCTGAGGGGAGACCTCACTGCTCTCTACAGCTCCCTGAGAGGAGGTTGGAGTCAGGTGGGGACTGGGCTCTTCTACCGAGGAACAAGCAACAGGGCAGGAGGAAATGGCCTCAAGTTGTGCCAGGGAGGTTTAGGTTAGACATGAGGAACAATTTCTTCTCTGAAAGGGTTGCCAAGCCCTGGAACAGTCTGCCCAGGGCAGTGGTGGAGTCCTCATCCCTGGAAGGGATTCAAAGCTATGGAGATGTGGTGCTGAGGGACACAGTTTGGTGGTGACCTGGCAGTGCTGTGTTAAGGGTTGGACTCAATGATCTTCAAGGTCTCCTCCAACCAAAACAGCTCCACGATTCTGTGGGTGCTTTCTGCTCCATCCTCCAGGATGTTCCATCCTGGTGGGCAAGGGCAGGAGGAGAGATGGAGAGGGTCAGAGGGAAGAGCTGCAGGACAATGTGGTGGTGGGGACCAAGGGACAGTGAGTTACAGCCTGTGAGCCATCCAGGTCTGCTGGGTGGGGGCAAGCAGAGTTGCTGGGCTGGGAGAGATGTGAGGAACATTCCCCACCAGCACTCCTCACGGGAGGTGGCATCACATCCCAAAAGCAGGCACAGAGCCCCTTGGCACAAAAGCAGAGCATGAGGTCGAGCTCAGCCCTTGGCACAAACAAATCAGAGAATCAGTCAGGGCTGGAAGGGACCACAAGGACCATCCAGCTCCAACCCCCTGCCATGCCCAGGGACACCTCACACTAGATCAGGCTGGCCACAGCCTCGTCCAGCCTGGCCTTACACACCTCCAGGGAGGAGGCTTCCACCACCTCCCTGGGCAACCCCTGCCAGGGTCTCACCACTCTCATGCTGAAGACCTTCTCCCTGACATCCAGGCTGACTCTACCCATTCCCAGCTTTGTGCCCCTCGAGTACCCTTGAACCCCACACCTGAACCTCACGGCCTCGAGCCCACGCACCAGCAGGACCTGTGACCTCCAGCAGTGAGAGAAGAGGAGGAGGAGGAAGGCTGGGAGGGGCTGTGGCAGCAGGGCCAGGCTGTAGGACCAGACCTACCATTGTACACCAGCTCGGAGAACTTCACCGCCAGCCCCTGCTTGATCCTCCTGACTTCGCGGTCCATGGTGAGGGCCTCGATATCGAGATGCGCCTGGTGGAGGATGGTCCCCGCTGGGGTCTCATAGATACCTACCCATTTGGCCAGGCAGGGGGAGCGGCAGAAAGAGAGAGAGAGAAACAAATGAGACCCAAACTGTCAGCAAATGACAAAAAATAATGACTTGGCTGACAGGAGGAGCCGCGGCCGAGCGCATTCAGCGCCGGCTCGCCGCAAAATGCAGCTGTCATTATCTTCACGCTGGGGCCCAGACAAGTCCACTCTGCACCTCGTGGAGAAAATGTCTACATTCCCCTCTCGGAGGAGGCGAAATGACAGGGTTTGGGAAGCCATCCCCCCGCCGCTGCCTGCCCAGCGCGCCGCGCCTGAAAACCTGCAATTAACGGCACGGCGCAGGGCCGCGGACCCTCCTCTGCCTCCCTCCTCTGCCTCGCCTGCCGAGGAACAGCCCGGCCAAGAGCTGAGGATACCTGGGAGGGCAACCTCGTTTGGGGTTGGCAGTGCCCCCTACCCTCCATTGCACAAGGGTTCGAGGAGGGTCTAATTATTTTGGTGATGGAAGCTGACGCCGAGGGGGCTGGGGTGGAGCTGCTGCCTTTGTTCCAGCTGGTCGGGGATGGTTTGCTGCAGGATGTTTGAACCAAGGGTGGCTGTGTCATGCCACCTTTGGAACACATCCACGGCCAGGGCTGCCCCACCAGCAGCTGCCTGTCCATCTGTGGGGATTGTCCCCTCCCCGTGTTTGTAAGTCACCCATGGTCAGGGCTGCTCCACCAGCATCTCCCTGTCCCACTTCCCTCCATGGGAATTGTTCACTCCCAGGTTTGTGACATACCCATGGGCAGGGCTGCTCCACCAGTACAAACACTCGGGAGATGTCAAAGCCAGCTTGGGCTGACTGAAGACTTGGGGTAAGTGTCTTGACCCTCACCTCCTGCCCATCTGCCTGCACCCCTGACCCACCCCATCTAACCTGATGGCCCAGGGGCTGGAGATGACAGGCAGGGCAGAGCCGGGGGGAGCTGACAGGCACTCTCCCAGCCTCACCGAGGAGAAAAGAGACACCTTCAAAGTGACACTGGCAGCGTCTCCAAGTGTCTATTTTCATCTCCCCGTGTTTACAGGAAAAAGACAGAGGTGTCAGCACAGCAGCCTGGAGAAGCTTCAATCACCCCATAATTATTGCTGGGGAAGGGGGGCACCAGAGCAGGGGGGGCACGGAGGGGGGGCAGTCGAGGAGACAGCTGCTGCTGCTTAAAATTTCCTCATTTGTAACCTCTGCTGTCAGCTCACCTCCGGCACAGCCATTCCGCTGGGCTGACTGTGGGCTGCCACTCCTGAGGTCATTTGCACGGGATGGTGGCTACCCGAGGGGAGAAGGGGAGAGTGGCACTGCCCGTGGGGACATCCTGACCGGGGGGAGGTGCTGGCCACGGGAGGATGCTGCCCATAAAACCCTGCTGGCCGTGACAAGGTGCTGGCCATGGTAGGATCATGGCCAAATTCCCACCACTGGCCCGGGACTGAGGCCAACATGGCCTGGTGTGGGCTCATCACCGGGAAGAGGTTTTCCACTTCCCTCCTCCATCTGCTCAGTACATCAAGGGGAGGAAAAGAGGAAAGGAAGGAGAGAGCTGTGGGGAGGAGAAGCCNCCTCCTCCCGTTAAAACAAATATGGCAAAATGGAGTTAATGGGGCTGGGAAGGCTGCTGCGGGCAGCTCGGCTCGCCCCGCGCCCATCAGCCCTTAACGAAGTTCAATTAGGAGCTTGGTAAAACTCAATGCAAATGAATTTTCGTCTTCTCCAGCCCCGCGGGCTGGGAGGTGCTGGAGAGGAGGCACCTGGCAGGAGCCTTCACTGCCACCTCTGCAGCCATGGAGGGCTCTCGTTGTGCTGCTGCCCACCCGTGCCTCAGTTTCCCCTGCAGCTGGGGAGTCCTGGGGTCAAGGGAGGTCCATGGGGAGAAGGGGTCCCAGGGGAGAGGGTGGTCCCTGTGCTGCCCTGAGGAACCTGCAGAGCCCCAAGCCCTGAGGGTTGCCATTTATGTTGGAAAAGGCCTTCAAGACTAGAGTCCAACCATTAACCCAAGGGCACCACTAAGCCACAGCCCCAAGCACCACATCTCCATGGCTCTCACACACCTGCCGGGATGGTGACTCCACCAGCACCCTGGGCAGCCTCTCCCAGTGCCTANAGAAGCTTCAATCACCCCATAATTATTGCTGGGGAAGGGGGGCACCAGAGCAGGGGGGGCACGGAGGGGGGGCAGTCGAGGAGACAGCTGCTGCTGCTTAAAATTTCCTCATTTGTAACCTCTGCTGTCAGCTCACCTCCGGCACAGCCATTCCGCTGGGCTGACTGTGGGCTGCCACTCCTGAGGTCATTTGCACGGGATGGTGGCTACCCGAGGGGAGAAGGGGAGAGTGGCACTGCCCGTGGGGACATCCTGACCGGGGGGAGGTGCTGGCCACGGGAGGATGCTGCCCATAAAACCCTGCTGGCCGTGACAAGGTGCTGGCCATGGTAGGATCATGGCCAAATTCCCACCACTGGCCCGGGACTGAGGCCAACATGGCCTGGTGTGGGCTCATCACCGGGAAGAGGTTTTCCACTTCCCTCCTCCATCTGCTCAGTACATCAAGGGGAGGAAAAGAGGAAAGGAAGGAGAGAGCTGTGGGGAGGAGAAGCCCCAGCCGAAGGCAGCAGCTCTCTTTTGGCAGCAGCCATCCCTTCCTTCCCTCCTCCTCCCCACTGATTTCATTTACTTCACTTAATTAGCCCCCCTTCAGAGTTAAAAAGATAATTTGATAATGAGGATGCCAAAGGCAGGAAAGGCTGGGCCACGGTCCCGCGGGCAGCCGAGAGCCCCCGGCCGGNCCCTGGGCAGCCTCTCCCAGTGCCTAGCAACCCTTTCTGTGAAGAACTTTTTCCCAATGCCTAAACCTGCCCTGTTGCAGCCTGAGGCCATTTGCCCGGGGAGGCGGTGGAGTCCCCATCCCTGGGGGTGTTTAAGAGGAGGCTACGTGAGGCACTCAGTGCCATGGGTTGGTTAATTAGAAGAGTTAGGGGATAGGTTGCACTCGATGATCTCAGAGGTCTTTTCCAACCAGGTTAATTCTGTGATTCCCTCTCTAGTTACTTGGGAGAAGAGACCAACGCCCACCCCATGACAACCTTCCTTCAGGTGGTAAGGGACCACCTCCCCCGAGTTGCAAGCCCAGGCTCTATCTCCTGCCCTGCTGACCCTAACGGGTCCAAAGCACTCTTGGCAGGGTAACGGTGGAGCCACTCGGGCTGCTCCGCACCTGCAGCACCTCCCCTGCTCCATCACAGCCTCCCAGCCCAGCAGCTCTCCACCTCTCCCGCAGAACACCTCTCAGAGCAGATTCCTGGGAGGGTTTTGTTAACTCCAAATTACCAGACGAGGAGCAGGGAGAAAACTCCGAGGTCCCTGCACCCCCTGCTGCCCCCAGAGCTGCCTGTCCTGCCGCGCCTGCCGCGCAGGAGCACAGCGGCGGTGGCTGGGCCGTGTCAGGCAGCAGACAGATGTGACAGCTAAATGGGGTTTGGAGAAATTATTAAATGCTGGAAGGGTCACTAGAGCGTGTCAGTGGCTCTTCAAAAAATCAAATGGATTCTGACAAATTACTCAGCATCCTGCATGCCAAGGCGCGGGCTGGCGCGGGAGGGTCGAGCTCTGGTTTTGTTGTTTCCCCTCCCCCCTCCCCCCCCCTCCCGGCTTCTTTCAGTTTTAATTCGATTATTCAAACCCAGATGGAATGATTTGGGGTTTTGTTTCCCTCCATTCCGTGTCTGATGCTCTCAGGGAAGGGCTGGTGGGGAGGGAGGCCGCGGGCTGAGCATCATCCAAACGCTTTGCTGCCGCCGTGCACGGAGGGCAGGTTTAAGGGAAGGGAGCAGCTAATGAGTCATTAATGAGATGGGAAATGGTCACAGAATGGTGGGGGGTGGAAGGGACCTCTGGAGATGGTCAAGTCCAACCCCTCTGCCAAGGCAGAGCCACCTAGAAAAGGCCACCTAGGAACACACCCGGGTGGGTTGGGGATGTCTCCAGAGATGAAGACCCCAGCAGCTCTCCGGGCAGCCTACTCCAGGGCTCCAGCCCCCTTAGATTAGTTTCTCCTCCTCTTTAGATGGAACTTGACGAGCTGCCTCCTCACTCAGCTCTGCATGGGGCAGCTCACTGCCTCCCGGGGTTTGCTGGTGTGGGATCAATGTTCAGACTCAGCCTCAAAAAAACCCAGATCGATAAAAAATGTGGTTTGAAACTGCCTCACTGGCTTGCATCGGACCCCTGCACCTTGGACCCATGATACAGAGTCTTGCACCCCCCAGGGCTCCCCATGAGCATCTTCCCACATGAGGCCACAGCTTGGGGCCAGGTCTCACTCAAGAGCTTGGTTCTCCAGTGCCACTGGGACCTCAGGGCTTATGCAAATCGTGGCACCGGTAGCAGGCAGGGAGCTGCTCTTGTTAGTGGGCAACGAGAAGTCCTCTGGGCAAAAGGTGGTGGGGGAGGGAGCAGCTGAGGGCTGTGGTGTGTCCTGAGCCAGAGCACCCCCAGCCGTGCTGAGCACCCAGCACATCCCACCTGGGCTTTGCCTTTTTTAGCTGCTTTTGGGGCAGGGCTGGCACCGCTGGTGGGCGATCGCTCACCTCTGGACTTCATCCCCACGAAGCGGTTCTCCACGATGTCGATGCGCCCCACCCCGTGCTTGCCCCTGCCCGGGAGAAAGGGGGGGTTTGGCGTGTGCCCAGATGGCAGCATGGGCAGCCCCTGAGCAGCACTGTTGACCCCCAGGACAGGTGACAAGGAGGTGAGTGTGCCCTCCATTTCCCCTCATCTCTGTAGTGCCACCGGCCTCTGCTGCTGCACTACTGGGCAAGCCCCTAGGCATATCTTTGTCCTGGCGGCAACAGAAGCCAGGCACAGGGTGGCATGGGGTGGCATAGGGTATAAAACCCTGAAGGAACTGCTGCTGCAGAAGCAGGAGGAGGACAGGGCAATGAACCTGTCCAGGAGGTCTCTGTGCACCAAAAAAAGTTGGGTCTCCACCCAAAACAGACATTGAGCCCCCTCAGGCAGGCAGTGAAAGGTGATGCCCCCCAGGGTGTGGCAGCTGGGGGCCTGGGGAAGAGCTGGCACTAGGGGCAAAGGACACCCCCGTGCAGAGGGTGACCTGGGGGCTCAGGGCAGGGCAGCCCCTATGCACCTGGGGGCGTCAATGAGACTTTGGAGCTCTCTTCGGGCACAGGGAGTAAAATGCCACCATGCTCCTGGCCTCCATGCCCAGCTCTGCTTGCTAGGACCCAGCTGGGACCATCCCATCCTCCCACTGCTGACCACCACCCCCGAACCCACCGCGATGTGCCTGCTGCCAGCATCCCACACCCACCCCACCCTGGGGGCGCTGCCCTGGCCCCCGCTGCCAGCCAGCTGGCAGGGGCCAGCCTGGCACTCACGCGATGTCGTTCAGGTAGACGAAGATCTCCAGGGCCGAGGAACGAGAGGCTCCATCCTTGGTGTTGGTGACTTTCACGGGGACACCTGCGGAGGCGAGGAGGGAGGGGCGGGCGGCGTGGGGAACCCCCCCGGGCCGTCACCCCGCGGGCGTTAAATGGATGTGACAGATATGAACTCTAAATAACTTCTTTAAAAGGCAGCGCCGAGCTGGTGCGGGGCGGGAGGCGAGGGGAGGGGAAGGCTGCTCGGGAGAGCAGCGAAATAAATAAATAAAGAAAGGCCAAAAACCCGTCGGGTCCCGGTCCCCCCCCCGCCCCCCGCCCGGCCTTCTCCCCTCTCCTCTCCCTCCTCTCTTTTTTAGAGCCTGTGAAATTGCAACCAGGCCCTTCACTAATTGAATTTCACGCTCGGCAATTGTCTTAGGGCACAGCACCTTCTGTCCCACCAGCTCCTGCCACGGCGCGGGGGGGGGCGCTGACAAATGTGTGTCCCCTCCCTGCTCTGGCAGCGCAGGGGGATGGCCGTGGGGGTGGGACCCCGCACCGGGGCACAGCCGCTCGCACACGCACGCACACGCAGCCCTCCGCGGGGTGCTCCCCGACGGCAATTCAGTAGTGCCCCTCTCGCCTTCTCCCCTCCTTTTCCTTTCCCCCTCTGTTTTTCCCTTTCTCCTCTTTTTTACCTCTTCTTTTGCCTCTTTCTCCCTATTTTTTTCTCCTTTTTCTCTTCCCCCCTCTTTTCTTTTTCCCTATTTTTCTCCACCCTTTTTTCTTTCACTTTTTCTTTTTTCCCCTCTTTTCTTTTATCCACCTCCCTTTCTCCTTTCTCCCCTTTCTTTTTACTCTCTCTTTTTTCTTCTCTTCCTCTCTTTTCTCCCCACTTTTTCCCCTCTTTTTTCCCCCTTCATTTTTTCTTTGCCCCATTTTTTCCCCTCTTTAACTTCTCCCTTTTTTCTCTCCCTCTTTCTCTCTTCCCCCTTTTTTCTTCTCTTCCTTTTTCTTTTTACCCTCCTCTTTCTTTTCACCTTCCTTCCTTTTTTGCTCTTTTCCCTCTTTTTTTCTTTCTTTCCGCCCCCCTCCCCCCCCCTTTTTTTTTTTTTGCTTCCCTTCCCCCTTTTTTTCTTTCCCCCTTCAATATTTTTTTAAGGGCACCGGGCAAAGAGCAAGGCGGGGTGGTGGCGGTGGTGGTGTGGCAGGGAGAGGGGGGGTGCTGCTGAATAGAAAGAGGCATTTTTCTTTAACGGTGTGAAATGAGCAATAAATGTATTAGGAAGCTGACAAGGGGGCTGGGGGGCCCACAAAGAAAAGCGGTGCGAAGTTGGAGCCTAATCCCCCCTCCATCTGCCCTCCTCATTTCCATGGAACGCGCTATCAGTTGCCAATCAGCCTCAATGCC
>WBNM01018849.1:9576-114560 GCA_013399055.1 Ramphastos sulfuratus | reverse complement strand
TTATCATGTGAGATATACTGGGACTGATGTGGTTATTGCTGAAGTGAGGGAAAGAGGGGGAAGGTGGGGGGGGAGGAGTTTGGGTCAGAAGCCTCCTGGCAATCTGTTTTGGAGGATTTTGTATTTTACCTTCTATGTAACTGTAAATATTTGTGTATATTGTGTATATATCTGCTTGTAAATTGTGCTAAGCTGTAAATAGAGCTTCATTCCTTAATGAAGGAATATAGCTTATTAATGAAGGAGTATACCTTAATGAAGGAATAGAGCTTCATTCCAGCTGGCTGAGTCTAGTGTGGGTGATGTCATTGTGTGTGGGGGTAGGTAATTCCCAAACCATCACAGGTGCATTCGTGTATTTCTTTGCTTAGTTATTTTTAAGAAGCCCCATGTGTGCCTGCACACTCACCTGGAGCTTCAGTTATTAAAGACCTTGTATTGGCCTGCTCACCTGCTTGCCAAGCCCCAGCTCCTGCTGTTAGAGCTTTTAGAAAAGAAATGGACAGAATTCTGGTCTCTGCAATCTTTTTTGCATTAAAAGTAGCCTCCAGGATTGCCAAAGTCTTAAGACTTGGCCTCATTTTTTTCAATGTCTTTGAGACTCTCTTAACTGTGAAGTTTTTCTTTGCAAAATTCTCTGCCATCACAGGCTGTGAAACTCTGCTTCCAGAAGAGCAGAGAATATTCTATTGTTAAAATCCTGCATATAGCAACATGTGACTTGTTACTCACCACCCTGTCAGGGTACTACACTCTGTTCTTCAGCTGGAAAAGCCATCATGGAAATGCTTGTGTTTCAAGAATTTAATGTTTCTGATTGGGAAGTCTTGTTGAACTGGCTGAAATGTTTGCAGTTTGCCCTGCATGTGCTGGGAGGTTTGTCTGCCTTTTAACAGATGAGCTGTGCCTGTAAAGGAGCTTGCCCAGCGTGCTTTCTTTGTTCTAGAAGTGATTTGTTTTGTGATGATGAGTCCACCCTTCATTAGTCTAAGCCTGGGGTGCTTTTTCATATTTATCTTTGATGAGGAAAGTCTGGTTTCTACCTGGCTATCACCAGCTGTTCATTTTAATGCTCTTAATTGCTGTATGGTGAATGCCTAAGTTTTATAAAGCTGAAATAGCGACAGGACAGGATTTGAACAAGGCTCTTGCCTTTTTGGTGCTTCTCTCACACCAAACAGAATCCCTCTTTTGGCCATACTCACAAACAAGAAGAGATTGCAAACAAGTCAGTGCAGTGCAGCTGTTACTGAAGTGTCGTGCCTGCCTGATTGCTTCTGGCACTCAATAAAATTTTAAAAATCAGATCATCCAGTTGTAAGCTGCTTGCTTTGTACATGGGTGGTGGTGGTGAGTTAATTCTCTTAGCTCTTCAAGGTACACAGGAATGGCCACTGCTGTTCTGTAGTGCTCACAACATGCAAACCTTTACCAAATATGGTGACGTTTGCAGAGGTGTGGAGTTACCCTGTCTGTGTGCTTAAAAGGAGAGCATTCTGGCATCCACTGATGCTCTCCTAGCAATGTTTACAGTGGCTGCTGTGAATTGGAAGGAGGTGAGGAGAAAGGGTGATGAATTGTCTCAGAATTAGTTTGGAAAAATTTGCTGTCATTAGCACAAAGATACTTTCTGGCAACTCTTTCCAGCTAAGGAGCTTTAGTAAAGGCCAGGTCCGTGTGTTTCTCTGGTTCTAAACCTCAGATTTCCTGTAAAAATTCTTCATTCAAATGGCTTAGAGCTCAGTCATAACAGTCTGGGTCAGGCTGTATGGGCTAAGATACTATAAAAGTGGATACAAACAATGTGGAAAACTCAAGTGCATGCAAAGTGTGTGCTGGGATGGCAAAGCTCTGCATGCACAGAGATTTAAAGTTCCTTTTGTCAGTCTGTGCAAGTTCACTTTGAGTGCAGTATCCTAACTTTTGGAAGTCCCTGCATTTGTTTGGGGTGTTTTGCTCAGAGTTCCATCAACAATGAGCTGAGCCTCTGCAAGCTGTACAGAATTCCCTGGCACTTTGTTGGGCAGTTTTCTTCTCCATGACAATGCACTGCTGCATGCCCTGAAATGGTCACAGCAGCTCTCGGATGGCTTCTGAGACAGAAAGCTTTGGTCAGGCTTCTGACAGGCTTGGGATCCCGAGGCTCACCCACACGCTCCAAGGGCTGTGACAGGTACAGGCAGCCCCAAGGCTGGCCCTGACTAGCATTGTTCCCAGCAGCAACAAGGATAGCAGCATGGGCTCAGCAGGTGCTGAGTGAGGGGCAGCCTGCTGTGCCAGCAACTCTACTGAAAAGACCACTCTGGCCCATCTTTGGTGCTGGGGGACTTGGCTGGCTGGCCGGCCCAGGCCATCCCCACATCCTTCTGCTGTCTATGGGAACCGGTGTTTCCATAACACCTGTGTATAACAAAGGTTCTTCAGATGAGGTTCCTGTTGGTGAAGGGAGAAAAATCACCTGGCGTGCCATTTCTTGGGTGTGGGCCTCCTTTTTGATCCTCTTCCATGACAGTTCCTGTGTAAGTGGCAGGGTATGTGACAAGTTGTTCAGCAGCATCTGGAATACTGCAGAGCTGGAGCTAAGATGTGTGTCACGAGCAGCATGACCATTTGTAGCTAATTGCAGGGGTGTTGGAGAGGTGTTTCCTGCACTTCTGAAATACTGAAAAGATGGCATAAAATCAGGGGAAAATGCCTTCATTCTGGTATTCTACCTTTGTTTGGCCCAGGGAAGTAATCTGTTGCTTTATGCAGTGCTGTTAATGCAGTGGTGTCTCAGAGGTTATCAGCCATAGCTGGAGATTGTAATCAGTGCTTTGTGTTTCTACAGAGCAAGATGCAGAGCTTGAAGAACCTATCAAGAGAAGCCTTGAGGAGATGTAAATGAAAATCCTTCAGCATGCTAGCCCCATGCCATCACAGCTGCCCACTAGAATGGAAGCTGTTTTGTGTATTTACAGAGGTTGGGAAACCCCACTGCAGACCCACATCTGTATCTTGAGTTGTTGGATTTGTGATCTGATGTCCTCTGCCATGCTGGGGAACAGCTGCAGTTTAAGAATGCCTGCTGCAATATATGGTGTGTGATAAACAAGGAGATCTCAGCCTTTCTTCTGTTTTAAGGGATGATGACCTAAGTCTGTCTGGTCTGGCTGTTACAGCCATTGCAGTTCATAGGCTGGTCTCACTGCGGAGGTTTTTTGGTGGTAGCATAGTGGAGTGTTGGATTTAATGCCTTAATGCCTGTGAGGTGTGGCTTCTCTCCCCAGTCTGAGGCTAGAAGAACTTTTCATGAGGCAGAAGATTTCTACTTTGGGTGTGAGGTGGGTGTAGGAGAAGCTGTCTTACTGCTGTATGCTCTCTAGTGGAGAGGGAGCCTTGGATGAATGACTGGGAATGTGTTAATGAGTTTTTTGCACTGTCCTTATTTTAAGGTGAACCATTACTTCTGTGTTTAAGATTGCTATCTGTGCCACCCTTCTCACTTCCATAATTTAGAAATGCCTATGCAGCTTTGCCAGCCTGTTGCACTTCAGCAAAGGTAACAAAAGGCCAGGCTGATGCTTCAGTTATTTTTACAATTATTATTCATTAACTTGTCAGTTTGCTTCTAGCTGCTGCAAATACAGCTATCATGGAAACAAGTACTTGTTGTGGAGAGTAAGACGAGGGCAAGGCTGGGTTATTTTGTTTTCTCACTCTGTATTCTGAAGAGTCAAAATAGTGGCAGCTGTCACCATGGTTAGAAAAGCTGGAGAGGCTTCTAGTCACGATGGAACTGCCATCTCCAAAATGAGAACAGATACGAGCCTGGGCACCTCGGTGCTCATCAGCACCCACACCACCAGAAGGAGCTGCTCCAGTGCCAGAGAAGGCTTCCAATGCTTCAGTGCGTTTGACTCGACACCCAAGTGCTACAGAGTGAGCAGCACCTCTAAGTACTTCTCCCCTGTGCCGCCTTCTCTCTCACTGCAGATATCCTGTTGAAAGCTGAGTGTGTAGCTCACAGTGCTGCTGAAGAAGCCCTGTTTTGGAAGATTTGGCTTTGCCCTTAGCTACTGCCTTAGGCATCTCTCAGAGATGAACTCCTGTCCTCCCAGTCAGTTCTTTTGGAAATGTGGTGGGACCTGCTTCTTTAAACATCCAGCAAGAAACGAGATGGGAGAGGAGGTAACATGTGCCTCTGGAGAGCAGGAGAAACAGCTGCCATGGTCCTTCTCAGTTCCCAAAGGAGGAAATACGCATGGCTGTGCAGGCAGTCACATCCAGGCTTCTGCCAGAAGACCATTTCTGCTTTTCAAATGACATTTTGGTTCCACGGTTTGTGCTGCCTCGGGTGCTGGGGTTTGACCATTGCCGGTTTGCTGTCCAAGAGGGTAAATCCTGTGTGGGATGTGTGGACACAATTGCAGCTGTTCTGTGCCTGTGTGTCACTGCAGCTTCTACCTGTGTGGAATTAAGCCCCTGTGCGAGGACAAAAGTGGTCACTGCTGTTCAGCTATTTTTAAACCCAGTCTAGTTGATATTTCATAAATTGGCATGGGAAGAATAGAAGGATTCTAGGGAAAAAGCAGATGCAAGCTGTGTCTCCTGGCTACAGATGGTTTCTGTTTGGGGTGGGAAGCAGGTTTAAATTATCTGCAAAGACTGTAGAGAGATGGATGGAACAATTATTCAGCTGAAGTTCTTTCCATGAGCTCACAGACAACAAGCCTTACTTATCCAACCACATAAAACACATAAAGCTCCAGCAATTACTTTAATGAGAGTGCTTGGAACATGATATCATTCTGAATGGACAAGCCTGAGAAAACAGCTATTTGGAATCACAGCAGGAGTGCACACAAGACAGTATCCCTGTGCAACCAAGTCCCTCCTAGCTGAGAGCCAGAAATTGGTCTGTCAGAGCCATGTGGTATCTGCCCAAACCTGAACTCTGGGGATAAGCAAATTCTTTGTGAAGTGCTCACAGCTGTGGTGAGTGAAGCCCGTGAGTGAGCTGCATTGCTGGAGCCAGAGCTCCCAGCAGGAGCTGCAATAGAAGAGGCTCTGTGCTAGTGGTTTGCCAGGTTGGTATGGTGGGCACTGGCAGCAGAGAAGGCAGCATTCTGCACAACCAAGCTCAACGTGACCTCAGAACACGTCGGTGCCAGGTGTAGATCCACTGCTTTGGCTACCATGAAATAGATTTTTTTTTTTTTTTTTTCCTGTCTTCTGGCACAGAAAGAGAACATTCAACACCTTTCTTTCCAGTGACCCTAGCTCACCAAAAGCTGGGACTGTTTGAAAAGACTCCCCATTCTTTCTTGTCTCCAAGGATACTGAATTTTTCACCTTCCTTCAGTAATTGTCATCTCCTTCTCTGTGGCCTATATTTCTGTGCCACAAGGATGGTCTCTCCAGCTGCACTCTTATTTGAAAGAAGCAAACTGACAACAATGGTTTCTCTGCTGTGCTCTGTTTATTTCATACTTATTTATTAAAACTCTTTTATCATTAACCTATTTTTTCATTTTCTGCTTACATTTCCCCCCCATTTCAGGCTTTTGCAGTAATTGGATACGTCACAGCCACAATCTTATATTAGTTTATCATATTTGATTCTAAAGCATAAGGCAGATGCGACAGCTACAGCACTGAATCATCAGACAGGCAAGTATACAGAGAGCTGCAACGGACATCGTTGGTCACAGCTGCTTTTGCTAAGGCAGGTTTGGTACGCAGGCAGCTAAGGGATGCCCCAAGTCTTTGGAACTCCAGGATATATCCTCTGGTGACACAGTTGTAACTGTGGCTGTATTCTCCCCATATCCTGTTCTACCTGCCTGCTGTCATCAGTGTGGTGGCAAGAAGAGACAATTGCAGAAACTCCTCCTTATGAAGTTAACTCCAAATCCAAGGTGCTGTCACTTGCTGGATTTGTTTTATTTCTCTCCCTAACTGGATCATGCTGTCTGTTTGCACTAGAGAGGATTTCATTGGTGCAAGGAAGTTTATTACTGCTTTTTCCCAGTCTCCTAACTCCTAGCCACAGTATAGGACTGGAAATGAGATGGCCTTTTTACCCAGGAGTTACCTACCTGAAATTTTCTAAGGGACTATCTTGGGAAGTACAATCTTGAAAGAGCTCATTATTCTGAATACGCACTGCTGGAAATGTTCTTCCCAGTGTACAAGATATTTGGCCCTGGTTATAGGGCAGGAGTGTGCTGGCAGGTGTGCCTGTGTGTCCATCCCAAAGCTAGCAGAAACCTGGAGTTGTTCTGCCAAGGCCTGGTACCTCCTGTAATGTGCCTGCATTTGGTGGGAAGCAGGGAGCATCTACAAGTTAATAACCCTGGAGTTTCTGTTCCATTGTGCCCTTGAGTTTGGCTACAAAAAGGTGGCACTTCCCCAAACTGGGTCTGGTTCTGGAGCTGATGTTTTCTGGGTTTATCCCTATTGCAGTCATGCCCTTTCTGGTTGTTCCCTCGCCCACACATTGGGGTAATGGCATTTGCACTTCAGCTGGGACACCAGAGATCATGGTGTTCATAAAGAATACTGCTGTTGCTTCTAGTTGTACCAGGGTTATTTTAACGAATGCTTCTTTTTAAATTTAATTTTCAGCTAAGCCGTACTGTTAGAGAGTGTGTATGAAGTTGTCTGCAAGGCAGGTCCCATTGAAAGCGAGGTTCACAAATTCAGTATGACTGCACAATCTGTGTCCCATTTTAGCAGTCCCAAGATTGTATTTCATGGATTATAGGCATACGGACCCCCTGCCGATAGTCTGTGCCTGTAAGTTGTCACCCACGAGTCCGGTAAGGAGGTTGCAAGTCCTCCTGTAGCTCAAGGCTCCTCACCAGGACCAGGCAATTATCTTGCAGGCATTTGCTGTTTTCTATCTGGTCTTGCTTGCCCTGTGTAGATCTGAGGCTTTTGTTCTGGTGTATGGTCCCTATTTGATTTACTTAGTATTTGATTTCATAGCCAGGATAATTTGCACAGTTAACTCTTAGAATATCTCAGGACAACTTTTTATTGTGGTTAAGAGCAACTTAATCATTCTTGTCGCATCCTTCGAACCTTGTGTTGGTGGCTTGTTTTACTGCCTGTGGAACTACAAATGTTATTAATCAACTACTCTAAATCAAAGGTGGTAAAAGCATTGTGTGATTATGCCTTTAGAGTCGCTGTCCCGCTGANCGGGCTCCTATGGCCATGAGCGGGGTGCCGGCATTCGGCCGCCGCCGTCGCCTGCGGGACGCGGGGAGGGAGCGGCGGCGGCGGCGCGGATCCGCCGGCGGCAGCGGGCGGGTGCTATGGCCCAGGCCAAGATTAGCGCCAAGGCCAGCGAGGGGGCGGCGCAGCAGCAGCAGCAGCAGTCCGGCGGGCAGCTCCGAGGCCGCTTCTACCGCTCCACCTCCATGGCAGACCGCTCCAGCCGCCTGCTNAGAATACTGCTGTTGCTTCTAGTTGTACCAGGGTTATTTTAACGAATGCTTCTTTTTAAATTTAATTTTCAGCTAAGCCGTACTGTTAGAGAGTGTGTATGAAGTTGTCTGCAAGGCAGGTCCCATTGAAAGCGAGGTTCACAAATTCAGTATGACTGCACAATCTGTGTCCCATTTTAGCAGTCCCAAGATTGTATTTCATGGATTATAGGCATACGGACCCCCTGCCGATAGTCTGTGCCTGTAAGTTGTCACCCACGAGTCCGGTAAGGAGGTTGCAAGTCCTCCTGTAGCTCAAGGCTCCTCACCAGGACCAGGCAATTATCTTGCAGGCATTTGCTGTTTTCTATCTGGTCTTGCTTGCCCTGTGTAGATCTGAGGCTTTTGTTCTGGTGTATGGTCCCTATTTGATTTACTTAGTATTTGATTTCATAGCCAGGATAATTTGCACAGTTAACTCTTAGAATATCTCAGGACAACTTTTTATTGTGGTTAAGAGCAACTTAATCATTCTTGTCGCATCCTTCGAACCTTGTGTTGGTGGCTTGTTTTACTGCCTGTGGAACTACAAATGTTATTAATCAACTACTCTAAATCAAAGGTGGTAAAAGCATTGTGTGATTATGCCTTTAGAGTCGCTGTCCCGCTGAGCGCCCCAGAACTGGAGGCAGTGGTGCAGGGGGGTCTCAGCAGAGCGCTGCTACCTCAGAGGGAGTCTTGTCATCAGCTGCCGCCCCGCAGTCCTCGAAGCGAGAAAGCTGCTGGAATCCTCGGTGCCCCTCCCTTGGCTCCCAAGTCACAAAGGCGCCTGGGGACAGCGGCACGGGCGGCTCTGGCTCTCTGTGTGCCACTGGGTGCTGGGTGGCGCTGGGCTGGGGGCGGGGAGCGCCTGTGCTGCTGCAGCTCCCCCTGCGTGTCACGGCTGTGCCGCCGCGTTCCTCCGCCACCGGCAGTGCCTGCTGCGGTGGGAGCGCTGCAGGGGCCCGGGGCCTGCGGCCCGCCCTGCTCTGCGGCCGGCGGCGGCGGCGGCAGCAGCAGCAGCAGCAGCGCGGTCCCGCGGCCCGGCCCGGCGTGAGGCGGCGCAGCAGCAGCAGCAGCAGTCCGGCGGGCAGCTCCGAGGCCGCTTCTACCGCTCCACCTCCATGGCAGACCGCTCCAGCCGCCTGCTCGAGAACCTGGACCAGCTGGAGCTCAGGTGGGGTCCAGAGCGCGGCGGCACGGCGCACCGCTGCGGCCGGGGCGAGCTGGGCGGGGCCGGGGGTCGCGGCGCTGCCGGGCCCGGGGAGCACACGGTCACGGCGGGGCGGAGAGCGGCGTGTGGCCGAGGCTGCCCTGGCGTGACCGGGGAAGAAAGGATCCCCCCACGTCGGTGAGGGGACATTTAACAAAGGCAGCTGATGCTCGAAGTCCTGTGGCCTGGAAACTCACAAAACCAGGAAAGGCCCGCGAACGTGTGAAAGCAGGCAGAGGGAGCGCCGAAGGCTTTCGCGGGTCGTTACCCTTTGCGGATGACGGGGAGTCCCTAACGAGGCGGGCGGTGGTGTGCGGGCAGTGCCCGGGCTGCGTGGGGCTGTGGCTGCCCGCTCCGCAGCCTCCCCGCCGCCGGCGGGCAGGTGTCTTAGCAGCAGACGCAGGAAAGCGGAGCGCGAAGGGGTCTGGGGTGGCGCTCGGAGGGCCTCGCACGCCTTGAGCCGCGGCGCTGGGTGCCGGTGTGGGCGGCTGCTTGTCCCTTGACCTCTCTGCACTGCATGTTCTAGCTGCGGGTGTGCTCCGGCCGTGCTACTGCCACCTCCCCGCCGAACTGCACTGCTGTGTGCCCAGCGCTGCGTTCTGCAGCTTCGCTGGCCCTTTCCAAAGGAATCGTGACCATGATGAGTGTTTCACGGCCATGGTGTGTCCCTGTCTCCTGCTGCTACTTGGTGTTCCCTGAATAGTCCCGTTTGATTTTTTATCCCCAGCTCGGCTTCCATGAGAGACAATTCCTTGACTCTAGTAATCTTCCTTGCCCTCTCAGCTCTGCCTAATTACACCATGTCCTTTCCGAAGTGGATGGATGCATGGGGTGCTGTAGGTAACACCACTGATTCACCTCCTGCCAGTAGTTCCAACACACCCTTTCCTTCATGACAGCTGCATATTGATTAGTGGCTTCCACAGCACCACCCAACGTGTTTCTAGGACTTTCCTGTAATTAAGAAAGCTCTGTGGGACACTGGAGTTGCATTTTCCCCTTTCTGCCTGTGTTCATTTACATTATTCAGGAGTGGGCTTTATGTGCTGTCACATTAGCCTTTCACTTAGCTTGATTAAACCTCCTTGAAGTGCTGCAGACTTCTCTGGATTTGACTAAACAAAATCCCTGTCTGAAAACAAGTCTGGCTGCTCACATCCAGGCCTGGCAGGTGAATATGTGAGTATAAAATGAGCAGCAGAATACACAAAAATAGCTTTCAAATCTGCTGAGCAACTCCAAAACAAAGGAGAGAGTGATAAACCAGGAATTAAACTTCCCAGTCTGCCGGAGGTCTTTCAAACTGATGTAGTGCTAAGCGAGGAACAGTTACCAAAAAAAGGAGCCAAACTCCTTTTATTAAAGTCACTAAGTTTGTTGTTTGTTTTGGTATTTTTTTCCATGCACAACTAACCAACATGCCTCATTTCAGAGCTATTGGAATGACGAGAGGAAGATCTTCCACATTTCTTCCTTCTCCATCTGGTTTAGAGTAGCTGTAGACCACTGAGGTGTTGCTTGTAAATAATGTGAAAATTTGTCAAAGTGAAATACAGCTTTTTATTAAGCCCTCAACAGTCCTAAGTTCTCGAATTGCTTAGAGTTGTCCAAGCCCTGTGGCAGCCCTCATCCCTGTGGACATGCTCTGGTTTGAGCAGCCTTCCCTCTTGTCCCCTCCTCTCCACCACGAGAGCTGCTTTGCTGAGTACTTTTACACCTGCCTGATAGGTGCTTGCAGAGGGACTTCCTTCTGTTGGGAACAGGGGCAGGAAAGGGCGATTCATTTGGCTGCTGGGGAGCGAGCCCCCTGGCAGGGGTGGCAGGAGTGGTGAGTGGCACATTTGAACCTTATAAGGGCAAGAGCTTGGATCTTCGTGTTGCCCTGGCTTTCTGGTGGATGCCAAGACCTCTTGGGAGCAGCTGGAAGCAAGAACAGAGTCTCTGTTTATGAGTCACTGCGTTCTGAGGGCTGTCTAGAGTGAGTGCACAGCCCTAGGTGCGGTGACGTGAGAGAAGTCAGGCTCTGGCCTTTTTTAAGGGAAAACCATGGCTTCGTGCACTTCTCCCATTCACCTTCCCAACGACTCTATCCCTCTGCCAGCATTTGTGTGGTACTGGGGCCACCCAACTGACAACAGAAAGTCAGTCTAAGCAGCAGAGGACACCAGGGCAAAGCCACCTGCTTTGTCTCTGTCCAGTGTCCTCAGCCCTATTTCAGAAAAAAAGCTGCACTGTCTTTGGATGTTTTCCATTTCCTTTGAAAACTCCACACCTTCAGCACCAGGCTTTAACAGGGAGCTGTGTAAGTCAGGCAGCAAAGGACAGAGTCACTGCAGCTGTCCTAAGAAAACCAGGGTCGAGTTTCTCATCTGGGAACAAAAGCCTAGGCTGGTCCACCTGTTCCTCTGGGGAATGCTCTACTCATCTGAATGCTATGTGGGGAAAAAAGGCCACTCAGAGCTCAGCAGTAAGGGACATGGGGTTTCAGTCTTGGGCAGTGGTTGATGTTCAAAGCACCAAGTACATGCCTCGTGAAAATCTGATTGAGTGCTTCCATCAGTTAGACAAAGGTGGTGCTGGGTATGGATACCAGCGTATTGTGTTCCCCTCCTGGCCTTCGGGCCCGCCAGCAGTTGGCTTTTCAGCCTTGGCAGTGCTCTAATCTCTTCCGATCTTTCTTGTTCTTCCTCACCCCAGGAAAGTAAAGATTCACACAAATCTGTGGAGTCAAAGTGCATTTTAGGAAAGCAGCTATGAGAGCTGCCCAGGAGCTGTAGGAATGCAGGGAAAGGTGTGCAGGGGTCTCTCCTGGCCTGCAGCCTGGGGGCTGACAGGTGTTGGTGGCAGCCAGAGCCAGGTGACCAGAGGCCTTGGTACCAGCCAGGGCAGCAAAACAGGGTAAGGCAGTGGTGGGTGTCTCAGCTTGATAAAGCCCCACAGCATCTTCTCTGGAGCACCATTTTCCTGAGGCTGGTGTGAGTGGCTTCCATGGGGTTTTGTTGGGTTTTGGTTTTATCGTTGGTTTGTTGTTTTGTTTTTTTTATATACTAGAGCACTGCTCTGATATGATCCCACTTCTTGTTTTAACCCCAGTGTGATCCAGGTCCCTAGCAATCACAGCTGGACAGTTCTGTTTCTTGTCTTGCCTTGCTCAGTCCATTTCCCCTCATCTTCTCTTAGGTGTGTAATTGCTGCTGGCTGATGATAGTGCTAGCACACTGCTGCTACTCTGCCCTCCACAGAGTTTCTTTGTTAGGCTGGTGGGTCCCAGTGTGCTGCCAATAACGGGGCAAGATGGAAAGTTTTAGAAGGGATAGCAGAGAGGTGAGAGAGTCCTGATGTGCTGCTTCCCTGCCCCTTCACCCTGCTGGCAGGAGCTGCTGTGTCCTGCCCATGTGCCGTTAGGCAGTGCTAGGGTACACTTGGGTGATGTTTGTGGAAACAAACAACCCAGCACTGAAGAGCCAGAGGATTGCAGTTGTGTGGCATTCTGTACTGCCGCTGGAAATGTGCTTCAAGGAATCCCTACGAAGCAATTGCTGCAAATAAAGCAGTTCTCAAGATTTGGTTCTGACTTCCTGTAAAATGACATCAGCCAAGGCTCTAATTGGTAAATGATGGGGGTTTTGCATTGTACAACCATTAGTACTGATAATCAGGCTTTTGGGTCCTACCTCAAATACCATTGAGGAAGCAGTGATGTTTCAGGCCCTGTGTTTAGGATTGCACCAGTTCAGGATGCATCTCTGCAATGCAGTTCTCCCACATTCTTCAGAGGACCCAGCAGGGTCCGTGGAGATCAGGGCCTGATCCATCAGGTTTTCAGTCAGTACAGTGATGTACTGAATCTGATTTAAGAACACAGTGAAGACTGAAATTCTGCACTTCCACATTTTCATCTGAAGCTTTCCAGTGACCGCAATGCATTGCTAAAATTGTAACAAAACTAGTTTGTTAAAGGGGCATGGAGAGGCACTTATGGAAATGCTGCTAGACTGCTTAAATTACAAAGTGCAGACATCTGAAGCACCAAGTGGCTCCACCTGCTTCACTGCCCTTGCTAACCAATCCAAAATAGTAATTACAAAGATTTGCTCTTGGCAAGAATTTGCATTGCATTACCTTTTCCCACCCCTCCTCAGAATGAACATTAAAGGCACAGCCTGGAGCTTGTGCTTTCACTGACTAAATTAGGTTAAATACTTTGTGAAACAGGATTCTTTCGTGAGCAGGTTGCATGTGAAGTGTGACTATTTATATCCTCAGATGCTCCTGTTCTGCCTTCTTTCACCCTCCTTTCTGCTGCTCCCTGGAGTTCCACGCCCTCAGCCAGGCTCAGAGAAAGGAGCAACAGCTCCATCCCTGTCTCAAGAGAGAAGCCCCCACACACAGAAGCAGCAATGAGCCGCCATTCCCCCCTGGATTGTGTCCAGTAATGTTGAAGAGTGCAAAGCATCTAAGAGACTTCACAATGTTTTGGTTTGCTTCCCCTTCTCTGGCTGGGTTTTGTAAACATGTGAGGATACATGTTCCGTGCTTGCAGCAGCCAGACCTACCAGGCTGCATGTTGAAGGCATCAGAACTCATCAGCCAGATTCAGATGATGCTCTGCTTTCAGATGCACGCTGACAGTGCAGAGTTGATGTTTCTGGCATAACTCCTGCAGTCCGTTGCAGCTTGCAAGCTCTCTGAGAGCCCCTCTACCTGCAAGCCTCCAGGGCAGAGCCAAGCAAAGCAGGCAGTTCCCAGATGTGCTTTGCTGTATTGCTCAGATGAATGCAAAAGCCCCCTCCTTAAAACCATGGCAGGGAATAGGGAACTGGACTGGGGTATCTGCTGTGGCATTTTCACACTGCCCATGGCCAGAGAGGCCTGCAGCTTGTGCCATGAGGAGGAGGGTAGGCTGTAGGCACACAGCCACGTAGCTCACTGAGTTACCAGGGAGAGCAGTTGGATGGGCTTTCCCCTTGCCCCCATCACATCATGTGTGAGTGAAGCTGAGGCACAGTGAACAGGACTGGAGTAGGGGTCCTGTTTTGGGGGGAACCGAGTTTCATGCTTCCCTACAAGCCCAGGAGTAGGAACTGCTCCCACAGAAGCTTCCCCTCTGTATGAATTGCAGAGCAGCACTCCATGGGAGATACCAGTGACGGTGAGAGCAGGTGGTCCAGCATCTTCTCCCAGTGGCCAAGGCACAGTACTTGGTGGGGAAGCCCTTGTCATGTTAATAAATGTGTGAGCTTTGCCCCTCCTGCCCATTTGTCTCCCTCATGAAAGAAGTAGTTCAGCTACAAGGTGGTGCTGGAGGTCTCTGGGGTGTTTGTTGTTTCATAGGTGGGTTGTAGGCGTTCTGCAGCCTTGCTGCCTTTGTCCCCACAGCTGCAGCCTTCTCCTTCAAGTTCCCCAATAGGGTCTCAGCATCTGTCTTCCAGCTCAGCAGCTGATGATAGCTGCCAGTTAAGCTGCAGAAGTTCTGTTATGGAGCTCTGGAGATCCAGACTAATTGCAGAGTAGGATAGAAAAGTGCTGACAGTAAAATCAAACATCACATTACTGTTGTTTGGGGTATTTCCACCCATTGCTTTGGATTTTAAAATTATATTGAGCCTTGAAAAGTGCATCTAAGATATGGGAGAGATCCTGAAATCCAAGAGTCTGCCCCATGGATAATTAAAACTGGGCTATACTTGTTAGGCTGATATTTAATGAAGTAGTTCTTGGCTACTCTTCTGTTTAACCATTCTGTTTGGTTAAACCACCTTCAGGGTAGAGGCTTTCCGTGACGCAGCATCTGCTATGGAGCAAGAGAAAGAGATCCTGCTGGAAATGATCCACAACATACAGAACAGCCAGGATATGAGGCACATCAGCGAAGGTGAGCAGATGCTTTGCGACCCCCTCTCAACTGACCCAAAGTCAAAGCAGCCCATGCTTTAGGGAGCAGCTCCTGAGAGTGCAGGCACTGGAGCCAGTGAAGGTTGTGAAAGGGCAGTCTGTTCTCCTGGGATCATCTCTCTGTTGGCTATGTGAAGTCAGAGCCTGCTCAGCTGGATGGTCTGCCACAGCTGCACTGCTGTGCGTGTGAAAGCCCCTGCTTGGCTCACTGACTGTCCAAAATCAGGGTTAACACAGCTCATGTGAGGAAAAAAACTTCATTGTAATGATGATGATGAAGTGTAGCTGAAAACTTTGAATACTGGCTTTCAGTGCTGGCTTTCAGTACTGGGCAGGCATGGGTACTGCCCGAGAGCCCTGTGAGATGATTGCTGGGGTTTGTGATGTGGCTTTGAATCTGTCCTCTAAATCTGTGTGGTTCATAGGGAGACCTTTACGTGGCTGCTTCAGTGGCTGCCTAAGAACCTGCCTGACAAGTGTGCTGTGTCCACAGCTGGGGAAAGTTTTCAGGAAACAGAACCCCCGTTTTCATCATAACCCTCACCTGCATCTGGCAGTCAGTAATCAGTTTTCTCTTTATGGCCTTCTGGGGTCCAGATGGCTCCCTCACAGTGGGTACAGCAGATCCTTGGGGTGCCAGCTCTGCCAGTTACTATTGATTCCTGATAATGTGGTTGGCTTTGCTTCCACATGAGACAGCAAGCCCACAGCAGGGAAGCATTGCTTAGCTTACCAGCAGGGCTGGAAGCCTCCTTGCAGACCAGGAGATGCTGCCTTCTGTGGCCTGAGTGGGACTTGGGCAGATGCAAGAAATCTGGGTCGGTGCTTAACCAAACCAGCTTTGTCTGCTGCCAAGTTGAGTGGCTCACTCATCTCAAGGATGCTCCTTGCACAGGAAGGAGTCTGCCTGCAGCCTAGGATGCTTTCTCGGTTTGGGTCTAGGTGAGAGAGAAGAGCTGAATCTGACTGCCAACCGCCTGATGGGCCGAACCCTGACTGTGGAGGTGTCTGTGGAGACCATCCGCAATGCGCAGCAGCAGGAGTCCTTGCAGCATGCCACCAAGATGATCGATGAGATCGTCAACAAGCTCCTGGATGATCTGGAAGATGCCAAAATCCGCCTCATGTCGCTGTACGGCGCCTGCACGTCCGATGTGCCGGCAGGACCCATCGATCAGAAGTTCCAGTCTGTGGTCATCGGGTGTGCCATCGAGGACCAGAAGAAGATCAAGAGGCGGCTAGAGACTCTGCTCAGGAACTTGGAGAACTCCGAGAAGTCCATCACGTTGCTGGAGCACCAGAAAGCCTCTGTTCGACAGTCTTGCAACAGCAAGCAAGATTAGCCTCTCCTCCTGGCTGCTGCTGGCGCACTGCAGGACGGGCAAATCCCCATTGAGAGCACACAGAAGCCAAGGAGAGGGTTCCCTGCACAGGCACACACGTACACACGCATGGCATCACAGTGGTTCCCAGTGCCAGGGGCCAGCTTTACTGGGTTTGGTGGCATGGGCGCTTTCTTTGGGCATACAGGGTGGGTCAGCTCTCTGCAGAGCTGATGATGCTCTGCTGCAAGCTGTAACTGTGCTTCTGCTGCTCAGCTGTCAGAACTGCCAGCATCTGCCTTTCTTCCATTCTCCTGGGGGGTTCAGAGGTGTTCCGAGTACCATGAGACTTCAGCCTTTCTCTGCTGTATCCATAGTGCGTGAATCAGACTTCTGGGGCTGAGACAAGTCATGGCAATAAATCAAAACCAGTAATAAACTCTGCACAGCATTTTCATACACAATACCCTGTCCTACTCAACACCATTTACAGTTTGAGTAACTTGGCACCATTTCTAGGTAGATAATAGACCTTCCAAGAGAGTTTTCTCAGGGTTTTCACTTTGTTGTTGTTAAGCTCTTCCCTGACAATAAAATGTGAGCTGTCTCACATTTCAGGATTTTTTTTTTCTTGCTTATAATGTTGCTAATGAATTGTTACTGGGATGTTAAACAAGCAGCTTGCTTTGGTGCACGTGGAACTGCACACAAGAGGAAGCAAGAATATATTACTTCCCAGATTCCCGACACCTGCGTGAAGAGGCATACCCTGGTGCAAAACCAAACCCCCACTCCCATCCAGATGTGACTACTTACCTGTCTGCCTTCAGAAAATGCACCAGGCATCTTTGATAGATCAGTAATATTTTAATGCCACTTCCTTCCAGTGTCTACAGCCATCCACTTAAACTTTGTCACTGTGTTAACTAGGCCAGGCATGAACAATCACATGAAAGAGCACAGCAGAATCAACATCCTGTACCTGAACTGTGTGCTGAGGAGGTCGGAGGCAAGCGCTCAGAAGCAGTGCTTCTTGCCAGACTGGCTTGCCCAGGCTCCTTCCTTCGAAGGTAGCCAGTGTGCCCTTTGGATCCCAGCTGCTCGCAGTATGGAACTAGAACCAGGCACACAAGTATCTCGAGCGGATTCAGGTTGCACAGCTACAGGGTTACAACAGCCCCTTTGAAAAAGCAATCCAGTGACAGGTCCATGCAAGGCTAAAAGTAGAGATGTGGGTTAGACCAAACAGCAAGCAAATCGATCGTGGTCTCCTGGCATAGCACCGCCGATGGCACAGAACAGCAGAATTAACTCCTGAGAGCTTCACAGGAGCATCACAGAATATTCAGCTTTAAACATTTGCTTTTCCACTTGAGGATTTAAGGTAAGTTGTGTTGACTTCGTTTTCTAAAAACACATCACATTTACTTGTGATCAGGACAGTGACAAATCCGGCTATGTGCAGGGCTGGTTTAGCCCTTCAGATTCATTGGGACATGAAAGTAAGACCAAGTCTTGATTATTTGTGATGCTCTTCATCCTCACAATGCAGCATTTTCCTCCCACTCTTGATTAGTTTTTCCTTTGAGCAGCTGTAGTGGATCATGCTGACTCACATGTATCTCAGCAAGAAAGAACACTCACTCCACAAATTATTTAATCAGCATTACCCCACCAGCAGAAACCTGAGAATGAGCCTGGCTCAGCACCAGGATGGCCTGGCTTTGCAATGGCACAAAACCAGTTCTTCAGCATGGAGCTGTCTAAAGGGTCTCCTGTTCTTGTATATCATCTTTCATCTTAAACCCAAGCATTGTTGCCTTTTTTCCTTCTATATTCTTGGTTCTCTATTTGCTGCTGTATTTAACAGAAATATTTTCTTCTGTCACAACTATTTGAGCATTACCAAAGAGCTGCACACCTGCTGATTCCCACAAAGGGTAAGGTGGATTAGATGAAGTCAAGCTCGTTGGGACCATGCTTGCTCCTGGTCTATGTGCAGTTAAGTGTTCAGGTACTGCAACTGCAACCAAAGCTCTGTAGTTGCGTTCAGAAAAACAGGAGAGGCTGAGGCATCCTCACTGAACCTAAGCAGCAAGTCTGGCTGTTGGCTGTGTGACACAGCTCTCACCAGAGGGTTCTGCAGTGCTTAGCAGTTAACCTGTTACCAGCTGGTAGCCATCCCCTTGGACAGGTGGACTCGGAGGTTCAGAGCACTTACCTCAGCTGCTCGAGTCCCTTTGGTCCACCTGCAGAAGGGATGCAGAGGGAGCCCCTGTGACAGATATGCTGTAGCCCAGTGATGGGGGAAGGGAAAAAGGCAACTTTTACTGAGGCATACAAGATTTCAAACAGGGTATCAGGCTGACAGTACGGGAATTTAACTAAAAAGGGTTAAGCATTGCCTGAAGAAACACTGAAAATAAGAAAGCTCCAAACTTGTCCTAAATGGAACATTTCATTATTATTTTAATTACTCACACACAAGCACAAAGATCTGAGTGTGATCAGTCCTACAAGTTTGAGCTTCCAGTTGGGAACGCATCCCTGGCATTACTGCTCTACATCCACTGATGCCCCACTGCCTGGAGAATGGACAGGTCTGGGGACTAGCGGTGCTCCAGAGCCACTAGGGACTGCTCCTTTCACCATGGCATGAACCAGTACCAAAGCTTCCTGCTAGCAGTGGCATTATCACCCAAGCCTGAGCTCCGGCAGGACTGGGAGAGCACAGCCGAGGAGCTGCTCGGGAGCTATGAAGGGTTAGAGCAGGAGTGCCAGACTTGCTGCTTAGGTTCAGTGAGGATGCCTCAGCCTCTCCTGTTTTTCTGAACGCAACTACAGAGCTTTGGTTGCAGTTGCAGTACCTGAACACTTAACTGCACATAGACTCACACAGATGCACACACGAGGCTTTTCTGTTCCCAGCTCCGCACCTGTGGGGTGTGGTAACTAAACCAGGTGGTATTTGAACGAGAGTGCTCAGTGGAGAGAGAGGCAATGGTTGCAGTGACAACACTAAGGGCCAAGGTGAGTGCTCAGTATTCAGGTATGTCCCCTCACCCATGAGGGGAACATTCGCCCCCCTGGAGAGTGCTGTGAATACCTGAGGGCTCTTGCAAGGTGCAGGTCATCTGGTTTGCATCCACAGAATAACCCCACTGGGATAAATACATTTTCAAGCAGCAAAACTGCAGAGCGCTAGCCAGGAAAATGCTGTTGGGACAGTCCATACTGGAGAACAAACACTGCAAAGTCACAGCTCAGGGTGAACCACTGGAGGCTTAGGACGGGAGTGAAATGCAAACTGACTGTCAACCACTGCTGCAAGCACACACTTCTACATTAAAGTACATGCACTAAATATCAACACATCTTAAGTCTAGCAGGTCTGCCAAGTCTGTGTAAGCTTATACTTAGTTTTCAGTCCCTAGAACAACGGCTGATAACCACAGACCTTAAATGCAAATGGCTTATGTGACAGTGCAATGTCCACAGCATGGCGTGTAATAGTACAAGCACTCATCACACCCAAGAGTGATTTTTCAGCACTGTACAGTCACACAAGGAAAAAACATGCTTCAGACACTTCACGGTTGTGTTTCTTTTTCAAGGAAAGTGAGTAAAAAATATGAAACTGTCAGACACCAAAATGTACAAGTTTCCATGTTAAAAAGTGGTCAAAATTCTTCACATATGCTCTGTCCTACCTCTTGAAGTTACAAGGCAGCCCTGTGAAGTACAACTCCAAGTCTTAACCTAAATGCCTTTACTTCTTACATAGCTAAGACAGGTAGGACTTGATTCCATTTCTACACACAAACAGTGACTGAATGTACCTGCTAGAACACGAAGGCCTTCATCTAAAAGCAAGCAGGGAACACTTCGGTGAGGAACACAGGGTGCTGCTGCAATAGCAAAGGGGACCCAGCGCCTTGGAGGCTGCCTTCTTGCCAGCAACAGGAGATGCTCTAGCAGCTCGTCAAAGAAACAAGTCTCACATAGCAAGTACAAAATACAGAGATCAGAGATCTTCAGTGTTTGTGCATAACTCACCACCCACTTCTCTCTGCAAACAGTGAGACAAAGTACACTTCAGTTTTCATATTCATTGACTTTGAGAAACAAAGTCAGTCAGGCTTCCTACAGGAATTCACACAGTGAAAAAAGTCCTTCCTCCAAAAATAGACAGGATCACTCGACTGGTTTGCATTCTTGGTCACCCCAAAAAAAAACCCAAAACTATTGAAAGTCTGATTTTCTTCAAGCAGCAGATTTCACATTTGTCACTGGCAGGTTTGCTGTAGAAGTCCTAGAAAGTTTAAATTTCAGCATACAAAAACATGTAAACAAAACAGTAGTTTTTAGAAGGCATGCATGCTCTTGAGGATTACAAACTGTTTATTTTTGGTAAGTAAAAGATACTTGCTTAGCGATTTAAAAGCACCTTAGTGATTTAGGAGCCTAAGTCCAAATAACTTGAATTTAGATCTGATCTCCTAAATATCCAAAACAATTCTGTAAAACTACTTAAGCACTTTGAAAATGTTTTGCCACATCTTCGATCTTGCAGAATTATACTTCCTGCAACCAGCAGCTAACTTTGACTCTGAGACAACACTCAAGAAATGTCATGTTTATGTAGCTCAGAGATCAGCTTCGTTTTTTGGATCCTCTGTAACTCAGTTTATGCTCTGATTTTTTTGTGTCCAAAGAAGTATTTCATGAACCCCTCTGCGAGTTCCCCTTTCATAAACAACGCAGGATGTGACAGTAAAATCTGAGCAGGAATACGATCGGGCGATGTTCCTTCTGAACACCTATTAGTCAAAGACTGCATTATTTGTTCAACCTGTTAAGACTGAGAGAAAACAAATCAAGAAACTATCTGTAAGCACTGCATCAGGTAAAAAGGAGCATTTCTGGCACCATGCATTTTTAAATCTAAGCTTTCAGGCCCAAAGTAGAGCAAGTTAAACATACACAGTGGCAGCTGGGAAAGCCTCATCTGAAACACCACACTTGTAAAGGAAAGGTCCTTTTGGAAGGTGCTCTTCTATGGTCAACAGCTGATCTCCAAGTCACACCTGCACTGGGACTCAGCCTGCATGGTCATACCAGACGTTTACTCCTGTTCTGGAGTGGGCATGCTCAGCATGGGATCGAGCACACATCAGCAGATGCAACTCAACCCATGACAACGTCATGCAAGTCTGTGGCACTGACAAAACTGCCAGGATCCTTTCCAGCAGTCAGACATAAAATGCAGTGTCTCCTTTCTGCTCTTTTTGACCTTCTGATGTCCTGACTAACCCATTCGGAAATTTTCTTTGGAGCGTTGCTGCGAGGCTGCTGCTTTACCTTGGGCCGTACTGTTGTGGTCTCCACCTACAGCTGGCAGTGTGAGCCTTAGGTTTAATGTGCTTTGCAGCTCAGCAGTACCCAGTTCATAGCAATTCCTTGGGAAAGGGGAAGCTTGCTTTGTTTGGACAAAGTGCATGGGGCAGCCATGGCTCCGTGCCTGGCCACCCTGTGCTCACTCCACAGACCAACACAGGCTGCATCACAGAGTTGTATGAATCCACCCTCTGCCGAGGATCCTGTAGGCACAAGGTTTGCTAAAGCACTGGTGAAAACACCTATACAGCTGGTTTGCTTCACTACTCAATCGCACAGCTTCATCCATTTCACTTGGCTTCCTTGTTTGTCCTCCAGAAGTGGTCTAAGGTATACTGCAGTTGCTAAAAGGACTTCTGTTCTTCTTGGTCCTCTGTTTGTTTGGTCTAAGGTTGATGACATCACCATTAAGAGTGCTAGAATTCTGGCTGGAGTAACTTCCACCAGCTGTATTAAAAACACCTAGAGAATGCAGAAAGATAGATTTACTTGCAGCATAATACACTAACAGTTAAAATACAGCATTTATCTAAGGCAGAGCAGTGCACCTCAAATACATGTTCTGTTTTTTAAAGGCTTTATCAAGTCCTTGGGTCAGTTTTGCAGCTAAACTGGAAGCAGAGCCAGCTGGAATAACTGGCCAGGCAGTACCTGAGCTGGTAGACATCATGTAATTGAAGGGCAGCATATGCACTCATCTGCCTATGTGTTTGCTACTAATTGCACATATGAAAGGGATGGTGAGTTGAGCAATACAAGAAAACCACGGCATTTGCTGAGCTAAATGGAAGGAAAAAGGCAGAATAAAAGGGAGTGTTTCAGGGAAAATAAATGAACTGACTCAGAAATGCTTCAGAGAAGGATGACAGAGCTCAATGTTCCCTTACAAAAGGCAGCTTACAAAGGCCTTCTCTTTACATGCTGGATTCTTTCACCATGAGTCTCTTGTAAATCTGCACCAGGATGAGCAACACCAATACTACCGACATTAGAAAGCCCAAGAAGCATCCTTCCTCAAGCCCTTGCACAATGTTTGCTTAAACCAATTTAATCAAAGGGCACTTGCCAAACGAGCTAGGAACTTCAGTACATCAGTTTGATGGTCTTGTAACTTTAGAGTCAGAGTTATTTCACAGGAGGAAAAGAGACACTACCCAAAGACAGAAGGTAATTAGCTCCTGACTCACCCTGTATTAACCCTTGAGGAAAGGGACAAGCCCAGGGGCTGTGATGACACCAAACACTGTTTTCCCTTACAGCATACCTACCTATTTTGTTACTGCTTGCATGTACCACTTCTGGATCCTCAGCTGCTTGTTGCTTCAGCTTTTGAAGGTATTTATCGGCCAAATACTTAAAAACTGCAATGTTAAAAGGAAAAAGGTAACATCAGAGGATGCTTAAAAGCAATCTTCAGATCGAAAGTTAAAAACTCATTACTGACATTTTCATGATCATTGATGACAAACTCCCCATGAGGTGGCAATGGCCACTGGCAGTCCAGAGGCAGCTGTGTGCTGGCCGCATCCAGAGCAGGGAGAGCAGCAGGACAGGGAAGGGATTCTGCCCCTCTGCTCTGCTCAGACTCCACCTGCTGCACTGCCTCCAGTGCTGGCGTACCCAACACAGGAAGGACATGGAACTGCTGGAGAGGGTCCAGAGGAGGTCATAAATATGATCAGAGGCAGCAACATCTAATTAACTAATGCTACCATCTTTTGTATTGGGGTGTAAGTCAGAGCCTGTCTAGGATTCTGAAACAATCTATAGCTACAGGACAATCTTCAGAACCTGTATGTTTTGATTATTTTCATTGGTAATTAACAATTCACCTAAACATGACAGAAAGGTTTTATATTTTCTCTTCCACATCATTTTCCAAGGTTGGAACAAGGTCAAAAAAGAAGAAACAATTACTTTACTGTGAAGTTTTTCTGATTAAACAAAGAGCAAATAGAAGTTACCAAAGACTGTAATTCATGATTATTCAAACTTACCCCCACAAGAGGGGGTAAAAACAGTAGTCTTAGGAAATTAAATATATACATTAAAAAATTATACTGGGGAATTAGTAAAACATCACCAGTAGACAAAAGGCTGCAGGAGTTCCAGTCTTTTAATGTACTTTAAATGTAACTAAACTATGAAATAGTTATTTATATCAGTTATTAAGAAACACAATTGTTCAACAATTTGAGTATTGTAGTCCTTGAACTTCTACTGGCAGCCATTAGGAGCAGGCAGCCTGAGCATACTGGCACATCCAAATGCTGAGGGTGTGCAGTGTCTGGAAGGGAAAGGAGAGCTGTTCACCAAGCAAGGGCCTAGCATGCCCAGGAGCTCTAGCTATGTTTCTAGTGTGCTGCTAAGAAAGAGACAAAGCAATGCCAGCACATGGGAAGGGACAGATCAACTGCAAACCACAGCAGAGGGCAGGCCAGACCCTGCTCTAGTGCATCTCCTACCTTCAGTGACATTGAGGTCTTCCTTCACCGATGCCCGGTAGAACCTCAGTTTCAGCTTCTTTGCCAGGGCTTCTGCCTCTTCACTGCACAGCAGAGGAAGACTTTGTAAATACTGAGCTGCACTATTTGTCAGCATTTAGTCTTACAGACAAGGTGCACTGAGAAACTCAGGCGAAACATGCCTGCATCTCAATCCTTTACAGTACCTGCACTATAAAAACAAGGCCTGATACATGCAGTTTCTCTATGATCTAAATAATGCCCTTTTACTATTTACTTGTTTAGCTATGGTTTCTCAAGGGTTCAAATGTCAGTGAAACCAAAAGGAAGCTGGCTGCAATTAATGCTAGAATTACGACCGCCACTGCAAAGTCCAAACAACAAAGTAATGGTTAAGTGCACTGTAAATGAAGCAGTGGACTGTGCAAGCAGGTGTATGCAGAGATGGAATCAAGCATCAGTGTTTCGTGTGAGTTGAAAGAGAACTAGTGCTAAATTGTTAACAAGCTGAGGAAGCGTAAGAGAATTTCACCAAGGGAAATCACAGCATCAGAACTATGATGTTACTGAGGCAGGCAAAGTATTCCAAGAACAAAACCTAAGCAACGTACCATGAATAAAGAAGGAGTTCAAATGCAATTTTGTTTTTCCTTTGCAAAATCCTCAGTACTCTTTGTAGAGGGAGTAGAAACTGATTTATGCCACCAATGACAGCAAACAGAGAACAAAGCAAGCCCATGCAGGAAACAACAAAAAGAAGAAACAATTTAAATCTCTCAGGAAGACAGCAGAAAGAAAGAAGTGGAGAATGCTCAGCTTCACTACGCAGCACTTTCCACACAGCAGGCTGTGGTAAATAAAAGCATTGGTTAGGATGAGTTTATGGCAAGAACGAAGCTGGTCAAACACAAGTGTAGAATGAATTGGCACAAGTGCAGAGAAAAAAGAATGAGAAAGGGTCTGCAGCATGCAGCTTGAATCACCAGAAGAGGATTGACAGAGAGTGACAATATTTTGATTAAAATGAGCACTAAAACCAAACTAAAGCAAAGCAAAGAATATGGAGATACTGTTTGTAAACAGCCTGCTTAATGCTGCATCCTGCCAGCAAGCACTTCCTAGCCACACCAGCTGACCTAACTTCACCGCTGCACAGCACAGACTAGCAGTAACTGCACATTTAAGCAGCAGAGGAAAGCTGCAGTTTTAGCATTTCTGATTCAAAATAGGAAAAAAGAGAGAGAATCACATCAAGGCACAGCCAAACTCCTTACATTATTCCTCTGCTTTTGTGGCTGACACTTCAGAAGATGGCATGAAGCCAACTGAAAGCTCCAGCTTTGCAGGCAGGTCTGCCCAAGTAACTCAGTTCTGCAGCAGTGCCTGTCCCATGTGGTGGGGCACCTTTTGATGCAGGGCACTGCTCCGAGAGCCTAGATACCAGGAGTCTTCACCACTACCTCCCACAGACTGTTTTGAACCATGTGTATACACAGGGCATGTATTGTCCTTTAATACAGAAAGGTAAATCTCCTACTTCTTTATGCAAGAGGCATCAAGAAGATCAATCTTATTCTGCACAAGAACTGTGGGAACATCTCCAACTTCAGCCACAACTTTTTCCTTCCAGGTAGGGATTGCTTTGAAGGACTCTCTGTCAGTTGTAGAAAACACAAGAACACAAGCCTGGGCTCCTAAAAATACACAAATCAATTGCAAGTATAAATAAATACAAATAAATCCACAATCATTAAACCAAGAAGGATGACAGATACTGTATGGCAAGTAGGATTTTCAAGCCTCTCCCATAAAAGTGCACTTTTACTACCAGCTCGTTGGCACAAATGATGCAAAGTACGCAAAGGTCAGGACTGTCCCACCCACAGCAGCACAGTATTAGTGCCTCTACTGAGGTGATTTTGCTAAGATTCTGTACCATAGTGATACATTTTTCCCAGCCATCAGCTAATCAGCTTGACAAGAACTGAATCATGGAATCTTTACCAAATCATTCATCTCTCTCATGCTGAAAAATTAAAAAGATCTTCACAAGCACTGTTAGATTATCCATAAGGAAAGCCCAAGCTGGTAACTGGCCAAGCAGATACCCTGCCTTTGTGTGACTGAGTAGTACAGGTTCTATGCTAGGAATGAACACCCCCTCCTTGTTACTCCTTTGGGTAAGGTGTTGTGGGCAGTCTACTGTGCCTAGTTAATTCTCTTTGGAGGAAGACTGGAGGATTTTTTTGTTCACTCGGATTAATTTCTAAGTGCCTCAGCCACACGCTTTGGAGCATACACAAAAATGTCTTACAGAAGTAAGAAAACACTTCCAGAGGAGTTTTCTGAAGAGCTGCATTCTGTGCAGTTTCAGGACAGAGGCTTGTCTCATTTTGTTCTGTTTTTAAAGGGCACTGCTAAGCATCCTGCATAAAGTGACACATAATGAGGGCAAGTGTCTGACATGAAGAGAAGCATCTGAAAACTGGAAAAGGTGAACTAAAAATGCTTTTCACCCACACATGAAATTCTTAAGATATTTTCCTATCTCTGTATTAAGAGACGTGGAGCCAAAAAAACCCTGAAGTGCCAAACAACAATTATGGTATGTTCACCTCTGTAGTAGGCCTTAGTTATTGCGTCAAATTCTTCCTGACCCGCTGTGTCCCACAGCATCAGCCTGACATCTTCATCATTAACTCTGAAATAAACAACTGTCATCAATACAAGGAACAAGAGCAACTCAAAAACCCTGACAGGGCAGTACTTCTACAACTACAATACAGGAGTGATCCAGCTCAACTTTAATTTCATTTAAATATAAGGCGGTGGTAATGGTTTGCTACGAGCATGGCAGTAGTCCCTCAGGTACACTGCGAGCTCTTTCCTGACAGTCCTTGTTACATTTTCTCCTTCCTTTCCTCCTCCTCCTCTACATTTCCCTCTACAAGGAAGACTAATACAGACTTCAAAACAAATCTCAGTAATAACCTTTTTGACTTTTTAATCAGCTTTCAAAATTGTAACGTTTTCCTGCTTCTGATAAAACACAGTATTTCCCTTTTATCAAACATAACTGGGTATTATCTGCTCATATTATATGAAGACATTGAACCTGTAGCGTGTTGAATTTTCCTTTCCACGGCAGTTTTAGTCTGTACTGGATGAGACATTTGTGTAATCATTTTATCACAAGTACTTCTACTAAGAGAACCCCACAAAAACAACAGGTGGTAGAACCAAAGGAACCTTATCAAAAAGCTAAGCATGTCAGAAGTCCCAAATTCCATCCTGCTGTTAATTCACAGCTGTAAACCTCGTATGGAAAACAGAGTGGTATGATTTTGGCCCATTGTGCAGGAAAGAAAATGACTCCCTTCACCATGCTCTGGAGATGGCAGGCCTTGTGTCAAGCCTTCGTAGATCCTGGGACCGCAGCAGAAAAAAGAACTAGAGGGAAAGGTGACAATTAGCAGTGTGCCATCTGTTTAATACATACTGGATTTGTCTTTCAAGGAAATCCACACCAATGGTTTTCTTGTAGTCTTTCGTGAAGATCCCCTTGCAGTACCGCTGAATCATGCTGGACTTTCCAACAGCTCCATTTCCCACTACCACCACCTTGATGGCCACCTCCATATCTTCTTCCAACATCTCTGTGGTCGACAGACTCTGCAGCTTGTTCAGGAAACTGTGGATTCTACAAACAAAGTAAACAGCTGTGCTCATGGGGATGCTGAGGAGAGAGAGCTCGAGGACACAGGATCATGCACTGGGGTTCACAAGGACTGTACAGCTCATTTTCAGCTCTGCCACAAACTGCTTCAAGTGACCTTAGGCAAGGTGTGGAGCCAGGCTCTACTTTGATTCTCCACTTACTAATTGGATAAATACAGCTGTTCATAAAATACATCCTCTGCAGCATGAATGTGTTGTTGGTTATGCTCCTGATGCTCCCTTACTAACACATCTCAGATGCTCCATCAACCAACCCAGCATGCAGCACAAGTCTGGAGCACAGCAGCTATGAACTTCAGCCACTGCTCTCTCTAGTTCCGAGGGTCACTGAGCACCAACACTGGTGTTCTGAGAACTGAAACATACAGACTTATCTATACCCCTACTCCAGCTCTTAGTATCTTGTCCAAATTTGTATTTCCATAAAAATCACCAGAAAAATCTGTGCACTCTTATTAGTTTTAGGCATGTAAATGGAAACACCAAATGCACAACCATTACTTGGCAATTCTGAGAATGCATTTCCGAAGATTTTAAAACCAAAAAAAACCCCAAACCCAAAGGAATTCAATAATCCAGTTATCTTAAACACTTTTTAGATAGCTTATCAGTAGTCGCCACACAAGTTCTCTACCTGCAAAGAATCGACATTATACATGCATTAGGTGAGACCCTAGTACACATCCCAGAGCCGCTGCAGGGAGAGGGGGCAGCGGCCGTGAGAGTAGCACGGGGATTGCCTATCAACTACAATGCCGCCGTGCCGCAGTGGAGAACAACCTCCTCAGGCTCGCTGTGAAGTTGTCACTCACTTCTGGGGTTCTGTTGTTGCTTTTTTTGAGGAGCAGGCGTACTGAAAGCTGCCTCGGCCCCGCTGTGCCGCGCCGGGTACCACCCCTGCGGTTGCGCATCCCTGCCGAGAGGCCGGCAGCCCCCCGCCCGCCGCGCTGCCGGAGCCGTGGCCACGTGCCCCCGCTCCGTTTCCCCTGGGCACACACCGCTGCCGAGCCGCCTTTGGTTGCGCCGAGGCCGCCGTGCACATCTCTGCCGGCATCAGCAATCCCGATGGCCGTTCCGAGACGGCCCCGCGGTGCTCTCCGCACGGAGCTGCCCGCGGCCTGCTCCCGCCCCTGCCTGGGGGGCGCCGCCGCCGCGGCCCCGCTCTGGGCGTAGGCTCAGCCGGTGGCGCCCGCAGCCCCGTCCGCCCTCCCGCCGCCCCCGCCAGCAGCATCCTCCCGGGCCCAGATCCCCGCCCGGCCGCGGTCCCTCTCACCGAGCCTTCGGGGAGCGGGGTGGGCGGCGCTCGCTCACCTCGGCGAGGGAGGCAGGCAGGGGCCAGGAGAAGCAGGCGAGCCAGAGGAAACCGCTCGCTGAGGCCGGCCCAACCCGGACGCACATCCCCGCTCCCCCGCCCGGAAACGCCGTCAGGACCGGGGGCGCCGCTCGGGGAGGTGCCCGCCCGCTGCCTCCGCCCCCGCGGCGGCGGCTCCTGGCTGGGGGCGGCGGGGGCAGTGCGCGGCCTGTGAGGGGGCCGAGGAGCCCCCTGGCACGCCCCGGCGCCGTTGCCCACCCGAGGAGGGGTTGAGAATCCGTTGGCCTGGCTGCGGGAGGTTCTGCTCTGGGCTCCCGAGGGGAGGTCTGGCCAGGGCTGAGCTTGCCGGCTCCTGGGTGCGCACGTTCCTTCGCCTCCTTCCGCACGGAGAGCAGAGCTGCGCCGTGGCTGAGGGCAGCTGCTGCGGGCAGGACCCGTGCGTTTGTGCCAGCTGCCAGGCCACCGCCGCGGTGCGTCCTCTGCCAGCTCCCGCACCTTAGACAGGCCAGAACATGATAGGTTTGACCGTAAGCGTCGGCAGATATGGAGACGGCATGTTGTTCTGGCTTTTCTAAGTTGGACTGGTAAAGGATGTTCCTTGCTTTAAAATACTGCAGAGCCCCTCTTTGCTGAGTGATTGCTTCCTGCACCCCAGCGCTACTCCTGCTGCTCCAGGTGACCCTCGGGTAGCAGCACCTGTGGGGTGCTGGCAGCTGCTTTGCACAGCTGAAGTCTCTATCCCCTGGTTCCGAAGGCTGTCTCGCTGGAGGCAGTCAGTACTACTTGTGCCTAGTAAATCCCTTTTGCATTAGCATATTTTGCAGCCATCCTCAATAGTTAAATTTGTGCTGTGTGCTTGCACTTTGTAATGCTGACCCCAGCTGCTAGCCTCAGGCCATCTGATGGCAGGGCTCGTGTGTGCCCAAAGGCCTTGGCTTTGGCCCCGTACATCCTTGTGTGAGAAACACTGCTGCTTGTGCCTCCCAGACTCCATGGATCCCAGGCACGGCTGGGTTCATCTCACCCAGCACTTGTGCTGTGAGCATTGGCGTGGTCTGCTGTGGGGGCTGACAAAGAGCCCAGGGCAGCTGTGCCCTCACTTCCCTCCGTTGACTGGACAGGAAGCCTGTGGCCAGAGCTGTGTGAAACCAGAGGAGACCTCTCCTGTCCCAAGTGCCCTGAGCCTGCTGTAGATCATTTCACTTTTTGTTTTCTGTCCTTGAAATTCCCTCTGTTGGGAAGCGTGAGGCCAGAACAGGCAGCACAAGCTGTATGCCACACCAGCAGTGCACAGGTATGTGCCACCCCAAATTCTGTGTGCCACCCCAGCTGTCTGCCAAGGCTAAAGGTTCCTTGGTATACAGAGCGCATCAAGGAAACCTTTCTTGCCATGGCCCACAGAGGAGAGATGAGAATGGAGGAGCTGATAGACAGATTCTGAAGTGTTAGAATGTGACTTGATGACTCTCGATGGGGTCAGCCAGCAAGGTGTCTTCTTTGCTACCAAAATACTGTTATCTCTTGTCAATGCACATGAGTTAAACTTCCACAGAATCATAGAACCAAGCAGGTTGGAAGAGACCTCCAAGATCATCCAGTTAAACCTACCACCCAGCCCTATCCAATCAGCTAGACCATGGAGCCTGGCTAGCACCTGCTCTTGGATACCTTCTCCATGTGTTGGCACCAGGATGAACTAATGAAATCTGAAATCTGGTGTGGAACCTCAGCACACTGGATGTCCCAAGCCTGGTATCAGAATGCTACCTTTGCAGCTTCTATCACTGCATGTGACACTCCTTCGAATGCTTCCCAGTGTCCTGATGTTGTAAGGAGATATGCCAAGTTATACCAAATTCCTGCTACAGTAGGAGATGTACAGAAGTGAAGCAACTTCCTACCTTCTGCTTTGTATTCCCAATACAGACTCCCCAAGAGTCACTCTGGTGCTCTGTATTCCCAATACAGACTCCCCAGGGGTCACTCTTTTGCCTTTTGCCAATCATTTCACCAAGGTCTCCTGCTCAGGCAGTTCTCCACACACTCTCCTGTGATGATTGTTTTCCAAGGCATTTTTAACATGACCACATAGCCCATATAATCCTTTTTGTTTCCAGCTGTGTTATGGCACTGTTAGTTACAACAAAATGATACTCCTTGACTTCGAGGCAGATAGAATGGATCTGTAAGGGGAAGGCAGTGCTGTCCTTCATTAGAGTCAGTTCTTAATGGCAAGCTCTCAGGAATGTCACTGTCTGCTCAGTCAATAAATCTGTTCAGCCTTTCACAGAGCCCTTTGGAGTGTCATTAAAGTCACTCTAGTTGTCGATAGCTCTACAATGACAATTATGTTTTGAAGTCTCTCTGTGAGCCATTTTAATGCATCTGCTCTATGCTTTGGGGTTTTTCCACACAATGGATACATACTAGACAATGCAGTCCCAGGGAAAAAACCCAAATCAAAACAACCAAAATTTGTTTGCTGTGAAAATATGCTGCCTGTGGGATGTTTAGTCACTGTGGTTTTGCAAATGTGGTGCCAATATTTCCATTTATGCATGCTTGTATTTCCTGTATTCAGTCCTTGTAAATGTGGACCTTAATGTAGCTGGCCACGCAGAACACCTGAGAGCTGAGCTGCATGCTGGTAAGGTACTGTGAGAAAGATCAGGCAGCTGAAGCAGAAGGTACAGGGTCAGAGAGACAGGTGGATGGTGATGCATTCCTTTGAGTGGGTGACTCCAGATAAGCATATCTCCCAAGTTCCTGAGCTTACAGGGGTGACAGTGGGTCTTGTCACAGCAAGGCGTGCACTGAGCTGAAGGGATTCCCCCTCTCGGGCTACTTCTCCCCTGTGCTCCACTGGCTGACAAAGAGATCAGGTTGACACTTGGCAGAGAGATGTTTCTATGTTTCTCCAGAGTTCAGCAACTCACAGACCCAAACTACCTGGTCCGTTGGAAGGGTTTGAGTCGGAAGCCAAGATATGCCTCTCCTGTCTGCTCCCCCTGATGGTCTTTTCTCTCTCTCCTGTTACCAAGAGCCTTGCGGAGTCACAGTTCTGACTTTCCATGTTCTTCTGCCCTACTATTTCCGTTAGGACCTACTTTTGTAAATTCTATGTATTGTCCTCTCTACGGTGTCAGAAGAACAACTTTTCCAAGCAAATTCCAAGTAAGGAATCCTCAGAGTAGCCTAAAATAAAAATGCTTCCAAGCCTTTAATTCAATTCTAAGTTCACATGTCACACCCATTGTAGTGTCCTCTAACAGCAGTTCAGTGTATCTTGGCTTCCATTAAGCAAAGCCTCTGCTGAAGGCTGGATAAAGAGTACATAACCCACTCACAGCAATATGTAGGTCTGACAAAACTCGTGCACTGAGCGCCACAGGTCCACTGCCAGGAGCTCTGTGGTGGTTTTCTCACATGAAGCCTGACTGTGAAATATAAACTCTTTTTTTTTTTTTTAACCAATCTTTGCTTGCATACTGTTTGCACAGGCATGCTGGGCTGTGCATGTGCAGTGAACTGCTTCTCCAGGATGTACAGCTGTACCTAGCAGCATCAAACCTGCTCCTTCCTTAAAAAAACAGTTTCAGATAGTTGCAGAAATCTGAGTACTCGGCTCTGGTCAGGCTTGCGTAGGGAGCACAGCTGGACTCCAGACACTGCCTCAGATTCCAATCACCGCCACCCAGCAGGCTCTCTCCTGACAGCTCCCCATCACGGACTGTCAGGCTGAGGTCATGTCAGTGTAGACATAAAACCTAAAATCTGTGTCCACACCCATGAGGAAGAAAGTAAGGCAAGAAATCTGGAACTCCAAGCACAAAGACAACTGGGGAGCACGCAGCCATCTGCAGACTGCTTTGTGCAGATCACAGTGCACACATCCTGCATCTCTCTGCCAGGCTGTCTTCTGTAAGGCTCCTCCATTTCTGTGATGAGCAGGAGAGGAAAGAATTCATAGCTCATGAAGGGTACTGCAAGTTAAAAGCAACAAGACAGCAAAATCTGACTTTGTAAGATGTTAGAGCCAAACTATAGGGAAAAGAAAGTCCTACATGTTGGTAAATATAAGAAAATAAAGCATGATCTCCAGCAGCCTCAGTCTTGCTGTCCTATGTGAACGAATCTTTATTGAGCTGGCTGGCTGTCGGCAGTGTCTTGCTGCACATTTTAGTCACGGGCTGTGTTCCATGCCTGGTGACACAGTCTGTTGCTTTACCAAGTTGTAGCACACTTGTATCCCCCCTCTACTTCATGTTTACTCGAGAGGTGCTTGTCTCTGCCGTCTACAGAGATCCAAACGCTCTGGGCAAGATGGATGAGTGGGACAGCTTGGAAGAGAGACCAGACATTGGCATCGCCACATTCACCCTGGTATTAGCAGTCGTGGTTATACAAGAACTAGGCTATAGAGATCAGCGCCCAGCACTCTGCTAGGGGGTGTGAGGGGAGTGGGATCAGAAACTGCAGTGAGACACTTACTGCAAATAAGGGTTTGGGTCTCTGGAGTCGCAGTGCAGTTCGGAACGTGCTGAAATGGACAGTGTTTGGCTGGGGGGCTGGGGATGATTTGACAGCTGGAAAACATTTCTGAGGTGGCTTTTGCAACATCTTAAAAAACACTGAAAGTATCAGCCCCCCACTGGTAACATTGCCATCGAAGTGATGGAAATACACATAAAGGAACCAATCCTGTTGTAAGAAATATTACAGAGCAGCCCTGGAGACTGAGGGGTCCTGGTCCGCAATGCAAGCGGCCCCGGGGCAGAGCCGCGGGCCAGCTCGGAGCACACACTTTAGTCTGAGAATCGGCACGGGCATAGGGCGTGCGGGCCAGCACCCCCTGTGCTTAGGGTCACCCGAGAGGGGCTGTCCCACCCCAGCTGGGCTCAGCGCCGTCTTTCGCCAGCCGCTGCAGGCTTAGGCTGCTTTCCAGTTTGCAAAGCTCTGCGCTGTGGCGGCGCACAAGGGCGGGCGGTAGCGGCGCACAAGGGCGGCCGGTGGCGCCGCGGGTCAGTGTCGGGCGCCACAGAGCTCCCCCGCGCGGCTGGAGGCCGCCCGCTCGCAGCACCAGCCGCCATGACGGTTGTGGGCAGCTCTCCTGGCACTGCGCGTTTCGCCGACGCCAGCCAATGGCCGCCAGGGAGGCGGGGCCCGGGGGGGGGGTTGGGGCGCGGAAGTGGGCGGGATTGATTGTGGCGGGAACCGGGGGCGCGCGGGCGGCGGGCAGCAGCTAGTGGGAACTCCGGCGGGCGGGCGTGGTGCCGGTGCCGGTGCCGGTGCCGCGGCAACGAGAGAGCAGGAGGCAGCCCCTGGCGGCTCGGGCCGGCGGCCGCCGCCTTCTCCCTACTTCCTCCCACGACGTTGTCATCTCCGCCGCCCGTGTCCCCCCCATCTCGGTGTTCCCCGGCCGTTCTCTCCCAGCCGTTCTCCCTGGTGCTGCCTCCCTCGGGGCTGAGCGTCCGTGCTGCTGTCAGGGGCAGATGGAGTTCTCCAGCGGCCGCGCGAGGCTGAAGCAGGCCCGGCTGGCCGGGGACCGGCGGGAGCTGTACCCCCACAGCCTGCAGTTCTACCTGGAGCCCCCCATGGAAAACATCTCTCTGGCGGAGTTCGAGAGCTTCGCCATCGACCGGCTGAAGCGTGAGTGGCGTCCCGGCGCTCAGAGCTGTCGGTTCTGCTTGCCGCGGCCGTGTCGGATGTGCTCGCAGGCTCTGCTGGCGGTGTGGGCCGGCCGCGCTGCAGGGACCCCCTTACCGGGGAGAAGGCGAGAGAGCCGCGGCTGCGTCCGCAGCCAGTGCTCGCTGGACGGCAGTCAGGGCTGCACAGGTTTGGGCGGCACTGGGGTGTCTGAGCAGCCTGAGTTTCACTTTTCAGGTCTGAGTACGGCGATGCAGATAATGGTGGCCCGGAGCAAGGGCACCTCTGGCTCCTGAAAGCACTCAGCCAAGTCTCCCATCACTGCAGTGTGAACAGATGTGCTGAGCCATCAATCGGCTCCCTCGTTAACACGCTGCAGGGAAGGATCCATCCAGGGGTACCTGGAAAAGCTGCAGAGATGGGGCTCAAGCCAAACTCCTGAAGTTCAGCAAGGCCAGATGCAAGGACTTGTGCCTGGGCCCGGGCAGTCCCAAGCACAAACGCAGGCTGGGTGAGGAGGGGCTGAGAGTAGCCTGGAGAAGTGCCCAGGAGCCAGCACTGGTGGCTGGCAGCCCAGAGGCACCTGTGTGCTGGTTGCAGCCAGAGCAGTGAGAGCAGCAGCACAGGGACGGGATTCTGCCCCTCTGCTCTGCTCTGACCTCACCTGCAGAACTGCCTCCAGCTCTGGGGAACCGAGCACAAGAGGGATGTGGGGCTGTTGGAGAGGGTCCAGAGGAGGCCATGACGATGATCAGAGGCTGGAGAACTTCCCCTAGGGGACAGGCTGGGAGAGGTGGGGCTATTCAACCTGGAAAAAAGAAGGCTCCAGGGACACCTTAGAGCAGCCTTCCAGTGCCTGAAGGGGCTACAGGAGAGCTGGGGAGGGACTTTGGACAAGGGCTGGGAGTGACAGGACGAGGGACAATGGCTTCGAGCTGGGAAAGGGGAGAGTGAGAGAGGACATGAGGAAGAAATTCGTGACAGTGAGGGTGGGGAGAGACTGGCACAGGCTGCCCAGGGAGGCTGTGAATGTGTCCTCCCTAGAGGTGTTCAAGGCCAGGTCGGGTGAGGCCTTGAGCAAACTGTGCTGGTTTGGAGCTAGATGATCTTGAAAGTTCTCTTCCAACCCAACCTGCTCTATCAGTCTATGAATTTGATGAACCTCAGAGCTGGGCGAGTGGCTTGAGCCCTGTGGGCCTTATCCCCCTCTTCTCTTACTCCTATGCTCCTCAGGCCACGCAAAGCAATTCTTCTGGCCTTACCCTGGGCTGTGCATTCCCCAAGGCATCACTGCAGTTAGATTTCTTCTTGATATGTTCTCTCTCACATGGACTGGTTTTTTTTCCCCCAGTGCTCAAAGCAGTTGAGAACCTTGGTGTGAGCTATGTGAAGGGCAATGAATCCTACAAAACTAAGCTGGAGGCTGAGCTCCGCAAGCTGAAGTTTCCCTACAGAGTAAGTGAATATCAGAAAAGCAGTTTCTCTTGCACTTTATTTCCTTTACACCATTCAGGAATTCTGAATGGAAGTAGAGATGATGAAATCCTGCTCACCAAACTTCTGTCATGTTGTCAGAGATGTTTTTCTTGGACAGTGTCCATTTCTTTCTTTAGGACAACCCCTTCCATAACAGTCTTGCATTTGCTGTCTTAGAGACGAGTATTAATACACTGCAGATCAGCAGTGATTAATGCAGAGTTTTAAATCTGGGGGATTTGCTCTGAAATAATGATGGTACTGTGCTCTGTAGGCTTTGGCTGAGGATGATTACGAGGCACGAAGGAAAGACCACATCTCTCATTTCATACTGCGCCTCGCTTACTGCCAGTCGTGAGTACCCTTGGCTTTCTGCTGTGCTTGTTAGCTTTAGATGTGTACAGATGCTCTGTGCTGTATTTGAGACACTACAGGTGCTGTAGAGCTGCCTGGCTACTAAATAGCAAGGCAAGCTCATAATATGGATACTGGCATCTCAAGCTCTGCCAGGCGACCCCGCGCTGCTTTTGAAAGCAGCTGTTTCAGGGATGAGATGTGTCTGTGCTATAGAGCTGGCCAGTTGCCCAGCAGATCAAATAGGGAGACAACAGGATATGCTGTTCCCTCAGCCTTTATCATCTCGGGTCAGAAAGATAAGCTTGGCACAAAGCCAGGGTTAAGTGCTGAAAGTTGTTGAGGTCAGAGTGTTTGACAAAGGACTCCAGCAACCCTGGCTGCATGCTGGGCTGAAGTCAGCTCCCTGGGGCCTGCCAGGCAGCTGTGCTCACAGCCTTGCTTTCCTGCTGCACCACCCTGCTCAGTGCCCAGCTGGCCAGCAGTGCCACCGAGAGGGATGAGCTCCACAGCAGCTTTTGTTCCTAGTCTGCATCAGTCCTCACTTGGACTTTGGGTAATTTTGTTTTTCACTTGGTCTCAGGGTACCAGCACCACCATTCCTGACAGTTACATTTGTAAGGCAGTCGTCATCCCTTGGCTGTCCTCCTGCCTTTTGAAACCCAGGGTTTTAGAGCTTATCCCCATGCCATGTTGTTAAGGTCTGATATGTCCAGTCTTGAGTGAGCAGCCTCGTCCAAGCCCTTCTTTCTCAGCTCTGCTGAAGTCACATCTCTTCGCGACAAGGAAAGAGAGTCCTGCTGGTCTGTTCACTTTGCTGGCAAGCACAGCTCCAAAGAGAATTTCACCTCCCCTTGGCCATGCCCATGCATTCCTGCTGCTGTGGTGCATCGCTCTTGGTTTGATCAGATGAGCTGTGAAGAATCTTGTCAGTCAGAGGAGCATAATCTTTGCTTTAATTGCTTGAGGTGGAAGAACTAAGTCTTGCCTCTGATGGTGAAATTCTTCTGTTCAGGGAACTTTCAAACAGACTTCTGTGGGGGCTTATTTATTTTTTTCCCCCTTTGTTTTGTTTATGATGGGTTTTTTGTTTGGTTTGTTTTCTTGTTTTGGCTTTTTTGGGACACATAATAGAGAGCTGAGTTCTTTATCAAGCTTACTGATGCTTTTTCTCTACTTCCTGCAGTAGATTTTCTCTGTGAAACTGCTGCCCTCTACACTGACCAGCATTTGCTTTCCTGTGCTTTCAGTACCCACTTCCCTCTTGCCATTTATCTTTTGAAACTTAAACTCTGAGGAATCTTCTGGTGTTGTTGCCTAGTGAATAGATCTCTGGCCTATCTCACAAGTTGACATGAAGTTGGTAACTAAGCTCTCATATTTATTGTGGAATGTGAACTCCTAGTTTGAGTTCCAGATTGAGGAGCATTTTCATAACATTTCTGGTGTTTAAAACTGACAAAATCTCTAAAGATGTGGCAGAAGTCAAGAAAACATTCTTAATATCTGCAGAAATATCTGCAGCTGTCTGCTGTCCAGCAGCAGCTTAGTTAGTTGTCTGATGGCAGTGACACTGCTCCTCAGTGGAGCTCGTGGCTTTGGTAACGAGTTTTACCATGGGGATGAGTCCGAGTTTATAGCTTCACAGTGTTCCCCAGGAGGGTGAGGTGTGACTGGGGTCAGAACTGGTGCCAGTTAACAAAAAGAGCAAATGATGCACTGGGAGAGGCAGCTTTGCAGTGCGTGCTGGCCATACGCAGTGGTGTCAGGCAGCTCTCCAGCTGCAGGGGGAGCCCAAGTAGGTGTCTGCGTTGTAGAAGGGAACACATGAGGGCACAGGCTACCCAGGGAGGTGGTGGAGCTGTCATCCCTGGAGGTGTTCAAGAAGCATGTGGCTGTGGCACCTGGGGACTTGGTTTAGTGGCCATGGTGGTGTTGGGTTGAGGGTTGGACTGGATGACCTCGGAGAGCTTATCCAACCCAAACAATTCTAAGATTTTGTGTTGGGGAAAAAAGAAACAAAAACCAACGAAATGTCTTTTAGACACTGGAGGGGAAGGCCTGCAGTTGGTCGTTCTTGCCTGCAAGAAGTATGGATTGGTGACCACCATTTCCCAGAGACTGACAGCTCTGATCAGTACAGAGCAGCTTTAGTACTGAGGGTGACCACCTCTGCTCTCCCAAAACATCCCCAGTCCTGCTGCTCTCTGTATCGTCCCTTCACAAATCTTGTCCTTTCTGTGCCCCTCTCTGAAGGGTTTCTGCCTTCTCTTGGTTTGTGGGTGCCGTGCCAAAACCAGCGTTACACTGGACACTGTGCTCACTGGGGTGGACATCTGGTTTATAAAGACAGAAATGCATCATCACAGCACCTATGGTGAGTGCTTTTGTGCTGTTCCTTTGCAGAGAGGACCTCAGGCGCTGGTTTCTCCAGCAGGAGATGGATCTGCTGCGGTACCGCTTCAACGAGCTGACTGACAGCCTGAGGCAGAAGTTCCTGGAACATATCAACCTGTCCTTTGAAGCTGTAAGTGTGCTGCTAGCTGTGTCCTGTTGCATCTGCCTGTTGTCACTTAAAGATCCCATCATGAGAGCTCCAGTGCTTCTGTTGAAAAGTTACAGTGTGCTTATGGCTTGAAGGGAAAAACTGGAGAGAACTGCTCAGCTTGCAGTGCCGCATGTGTGCCACAGGAATGAGGGTTAAGTGATGCCACTTTGTGCTGCAGTAGGAGCAACTCAGCCTGCTGCAGCTGGCCTGCACTCCACTGAGGAATGTGTAACTACCACTGTAAGTTACCCATGCTCACCACAGCTGCTGGGAGGTGTTTCTGGATGGGTCAGACCTGGTCTGTGTTCTTCCCATGTGATGTCTGAGGGTCTCACCTGCCCATGAGGCCAAAAAGCACTCAGATCAGAATTGCCTTGCTCTCTGTTGCACTTCAGTGATGGGGTGTGTGCTATTCAACCCAAAGGCTTTCAGTGGTAAGAAAGCAGTGGCCGTGTTTGATCCTCACCTGAAGGGTGTGTGCAGTCCATTCCTATCAGGTTCCTGACTAGAGGGGGCAATGGCTTTGGTCAGTCTATCTTTGTGAATAACCATTGCTCTAGAACCTCTGCAGTCTGTGCATGACTTTTGAGCTGTGGCCTTCCTGCTCTAGTAGCCAAAGCAAAGCAGTGACCTTGGGGACTCTGTACCTTGTTCATGGATACTGACATCTCTTTGAAAGTTAAACAGTGGTATCCAAGGAGTGCTGAAGACAGCTGCTGAGGGCATCCTTAACATTTCACAGGCTCACAGAATGCCAGGCTGAAAGGGACCCCAAGGACCATCTGGTCCAACCTGTCTAGGTGATGAAGTTGAAATGAGCTGGCCCAGCACCCTGCCAAGCTGAGTCTTCAAACTGCCCATTGCAGGGGACTCCACTGCTACCCTTGGAAGATGATTCCAGTGTCCAACTGTTCTCATGGGGAGACATTTTCTTCTGGAAAACCTAACTATGAAAAGTTAGAAATAATAATCAAAGTATAAAAATCCAGGTGTGCCAAGTCCTGTGTGGATTGCTCAGACATGTAGGTGATCCTGCAAGTGTCACTGTGGGTTAAAAAGAACAGGCTTCTGTCTCCTTTGCAAGGATACTTTGGACAGAGGGTCGTGTGTTGGTGGATGCTCAAAATCACTTAGATTCCACATATGTGAGTCCCTGGAGCTGCAGATGTGCTACCAAGCCTATGATTTAGTTTTGAAGAGGAAAGGTAGTATTGGATGCAGTAGCTGCAGTTCACCATGTGTGTGGCACACAAAAGAAACAATGTGCAGTGCATTCAGCTTTGTTGTCACAGGGTATACTCATGCACGTCCACAAACTCTGCTCTGTTCATTCACTGAACCACTTGAGTCTGGCGCACGAAGTGCCTGCTGGAGAACACAGAGTGTAAGTGGTGTCTAAAGTTCTGCAAGTGCTTTTCTGTCACAGGTGCTGTTCATGAACTTAGGAAAAAGCTTGGAAATACCAAATCTGGGTAGACAAATGACTGCTGTCTTTTAAATACTTTAGGGCTGTTCCAAAAGAGCTCCTGATGTTACATGCTGCTTTGGCTGAGTGGGGTAAAGGAAAATGCCTGCTGCATGGTTTCTGCATTAGTGCCTTCAAGAAAATGTGGCACTGCAGCTGTGAACTGCTCTGTTAGCTCTGGCTGTGTCTGCTGCCATCACTGCTGAAGAGTTTTCTCTTTGGGACTGGCTCATTAGAAGAACTTTGGCATTCTGGGATACATGGCTGACCTGCATTGCATGATGCAGGATGGAAGGGTCTGGAAGGTGGAGGGTGCAAGGTGACTTATGCAGCGCTGAGATGTTTGGCCATCTGAGCAGTAATAAGTGGACTCTCCTGGGTCCTTGAGAGACTCTTGGAAATGCCACTCTGGTTCAGCAGACCCTCCAGCAAATATTGTGGAGCCGTAGCTCCATTGCTTATTTCCAGTGCTGCCACAGTTACAGCATTTAGGCTTGTGAGAATAAATTGATGTTTGTGGGTTGCTGGGAACAGCCAGGAGTAGGGCTTGGTTCTATGCTGCTGAATATGCCTTCAGCATGTCAGAGTGATGGCAAAGCCATGATTTCTTTGTTGAGGCAACAGAGCAGCATTTCGTTGAAAACCTGCTTCCCTGCTTCTATTTTTCCCTGTCCATTCCAGTTTCAGTGGGAATTGAACCAAAATTAATTCCTTCTTGCACTATCATGTATAAAGCATTTTAATATGGCCAAGGAGCTCCATAGGTATCTGAAAGAGGTCTAAACTCTCCGGTGCTGTGCAGAGGTCACTAAAATGAAGACCACTGTAAAAGCAGTGTTCTTTTTCTTAATGTTGGGTTTTAAAAAGGCTTTACAGAGGAATTAAAGACTGGTTCATACTTACCTGTTAGAAGTCTATTTGATACTTTATGTACTTAAAGAAATAAAAGGGTTTTAAGGGACAGTGCTGTCCTCATCCAGAAGTTTTTTGTGTGTGGCATGTAATTTTGACCTCAAGGCACATGAAATAGTCTGTGTGCAAAATCAGTTACACAGAGCACAGGAAATCCTGAAGCTGCTCTCAAGAGGAGATGCTGACATCTTGGGTGACAGAGCCCATCAAAGAGAACATGCAGACACAGGTGTGCAGTTGGGACTTAGATTAATTTAGGAGATGAAAGCATTACAGTCTTTCTATAAATAAGTGTAGCAGTGATGCCTGGCAGCTTCTGGCAGTAGAAGTCACCAGCGTAGGTTTTAAATATATTTATATGAGAATCCAGTGAATGTATGGAATAGCAGTCACTGAAGAAAATGTTTTCACCTCAAAATGAGTTCTTCAGTGTCTGAGGAATGATGTGAAGTGAAAGGTTTTACAGGGAAGTGACACTTGGGCTTTACTGGGAAGTCTTCTCCTTGCTGCCACGAGGTGTGGGCACCTGCTGCTTTCCTTGGGATGAGCTAGGAGTGCCTGGTTTGATTGATGCTGCACTGTGATACCTGTCCTCTCTGGGGCCAGTGGCAGTGCTCACCTAACTTGATCAGTGAGATTGGCTGGCTGGGTGCTTTTCCACCTGCCCTGCACCCCCTCATGCATTCCCCACTTCCTGCCCCAGCCCTTTTCCTTTTTTCTTGCCTATATCAGAAGCCCTTGAGAAGTGACCATACTTCTGCCTTTTTTGGTTGCAGTTTTGTGCTTTTAGGCCTTTGTGGCATGAGAGAAACCCTGGTTTATCCATTTGATAGCCTTTTTGACATCATGGGCATGCTTATGGCAACTACCCCAAGGTACTAGGTGGTGTCACTACATCTGTGAGTTTGAGGGGAAGGGCATGGTGTCTGGGCAGGCTGCCTGGGCATTGCTGCTCTAGGAATGCCTGGTTTAAGCTGGGGAGTTTTTAGTTGTGGCCTGGCAACTAACATGCCAGTTCCTGTGATCTGGTGTTTGGAACAACGTTTCCCTAAAAGGAAACTCTGCTAGCAGAAGTCCAAATTGCCTTTCTTTTCATCCCTCCTGCAGAGAGCTGGCATGCTAACTCATGCAGTTATTAGCACCCCGTCCTTTCCGTGACTTTGGCTTTGCCCTCAGCTGCTGCAGGATCTTGTTTGCTCCAGTGCCGATGAACAGAACTCTCCTCTGCCTTGTGCTTACACAGAGGAACTGGCACTTACCAGATTAATTTTTAGACAGCTGGGGTCTTTACTTCTGATCCCTGGAACGGGCTTGCTGTCCTCTGCTGTCTCTCAGACCAGTCTAGTCCTCCTCTTCCTCTCACAAAGTAACTCTCTAACTTACCCACCTCAGCACCTTGCATCCCTCCTCTCTGGATAAATCTCAGCAGAAGCAATGCCTGGTTCTGCTTTTCAGTTCTAGGGGGTTCTTCCACACCATAACCTCCCTCGGTGAAGCTGGTGATGCTCTTAAGCCGTTCAGCAGCTTTCTTCTGACAGGATTCCAGTTTTGAATGGAATCTAACAGCTCATTCTCTCTCTTCAAGTAATGAGCTCTCCTACTAAGCTTGCAGTCAGTGCTTCATCCCTGAACTAACTGTAAGCAGCATAGTTGGTAGTTGCTTTCCCTTTGTCCTGACCTTGGTGCGTTTCTCACCTGCAGCTTTTCCTTCCTCTGCTGAAGCTGCTTTCTAGTGCTACTCAGTCTTGCTTCTCTCCTCGTACTGTGCATAGCTGTGGACATTTCAAGCAGTTTCTTTTCCCTTTTCTGCCTTCAGTTGCTGTGGTGAGGCAGTTCATGTCTCTCAGTGGTGATTCTGCTGATTTACTTCCCTCATAACTGTTTTTTCAATCAAACCTGGCTCTACCTTTCAGTAACTGGTGCCTGTTTCTCCTGGCTCTGTTCAGCAATTGAAAAATGTTTTGTTTGTTTTCTCCCCTTCCTCTTTGAATGTGCCTTTGACACTTAGGATGACTCTAGTTATGTTTTCTTCTTGTTTCTTCCTTCAGCCTGTCTTTGCGTGCTGGTTTGTAATTTCTGGCTGTCCTTGGGCGTTTTTTAGTGGGGCAGCATCTCTTGCTGTAGTTCCATGTTGGCTGGTCAGAATATTCCAGCTGAAGCTCTGCCAGCTCCAAGGTGGTATGGAGATGAAATTCATCTCTTGTTCACACCTCAGTAGCTGATACGGTGAGTAGCAGGCTGGAGATGCGGCGGTTGCAGGACTGTTCTCAGTGCTCCTGGGCAGTCAGTTCTTCCTCTGCTTGCACAAGGCCTGGCTTAGGAGTGGAGCTGTGAAGGGTGTTGTCTGAAATACAGCCTTCGTTTCTAGACCAGACTCTCTGGTCTGATCCTATGCTGTGCTTTTCCAGGAATTTAACTGGAGGCAGGGGAATGTGAAGGTGAACAGAATGTAAGATTTACTTTTCAGTGATGTTCTGGTCACCAGTCTGACTGTTCTGATGTGCTGTGACCCTTGTTTGTTTCTTGAAGCAGATGAGTTTCCTCTGTTGCTTCTATAACACATCTTTGTCTGGGGGATAAGGATGATATAACCGAGTTTAGGTTCCCTGTGATGCTGCTGTCCTGTGTTGTCTTCCTGCAGCATGCAGGAAAAGTAAACCTCAAAGCACAGTACATTTCTTCTGTCTTGCTGTTTCCTTGGTGCATTAAATTCCTGCTTCTCTGGGAACCTCTTCACCTCTGGAAAGCCTCTCGAAATTTCAAACACACTGTCTGGTTCTTCCTGATTTCTAGGTTAGGTGCCCCTTGTTGGAAAATGAGCCATGCAAATGTTGTCAGTGCCCCGGACAGGAGGGCTTGGATCAGAGTCCTGGGGAACGACAGCAGATGGGAGTTGTCAGCTGGGGGAGCCAACACTCTGCCGTGCTGCCAGCCTTGGAGAGGAGACAGTTGCAAAATGCATCAGTCTTAGAATTACTTTTTTTTCAACGGTAGCCCTTTGATGTTGTGGTTGAAGTGCTTTTCGAGCAGCTTCAAGCAGCAGAAATCAAACTTCTTTAATTTCCATGGTGTGATCAGGGCACTCCTGTAGGGGGCTTCCTGGTGTCACTGTTTTGTTCTCTTCAGAAGCACTCCTGGCAGTGCTGGGGCAGCTATACAAACAATTGTGGCTCAGCCTCTTGAAGTGTTTGACTGCCTTATGGGTACAGAAGAGCCTAAACTCAGATTTCAAGGGATAAGAAGGGGTCTGTTTGTGACTTGAGGGGTAGATAGAGGGGCAAAGGGAAGCTGTCAGTGGCTGGGCACTGCCCATGGCTATAGCTGTATGTTTTGGTGCCAGGTGTGTGAACCAAAGTGTTCTGGACTGGGCTGAAGGCTTTGCCTTTTGTGACAGCAGATAGCATTTTGGTTTTCCTTTCCCAAACAGGATTGGGGAAAATGCTTAAAAGTGAAAACTATCCAGAGCCTAATTTTGCTGCTCGGAAGCTTATGTCAAGCTAAAGTAGTAAATATGTCCAGGCAGGCTACAGTTTATTTGTGAAGAGAATGGTTCTCCATTTCATTCTAGTTTCCTGCTGCTTGGATCTGACATTTGTGCCTCTGCATGAGGAGCAGCAGTGCTTGTCTTACAGGTGGCTGCAGAGGTGGAAGTGATGCATGCCTCAGTGGAAACAGTGCTGGCTTGCCAAAGCAAGCTAAAAATATCATGTGCTACTCAGCTCCATGGCTGAAGTTACCAGAGAACCAAAATGGAATTGGCAGGGCACAGGAGTAGGTGTAGAGGTCTGTTTGTTTTCTTACTGCTTTGGGGTTTTTTTTGTTTTTTTTTTAATGCTAGAGTTTGTTAAATAAGACAAGCAAAGCTATGCCAGTAACACTCTGAAAAAGTAACAGGTTGCTATTCTCCTGAAGTACTGCATTCTAAAGGATGTACTAAGTTTCTCAGTTTAATCATTCCAGTTCTAGAAGAGAGATTTAAGTGAAACCAAGTGGTGGCTTTGCCACAAAATTGATTCTTTCTTATAGAAAATTGGGGTTTGTTCCAGATAAAGAAAACCCCAACCCTCTGGTATTGTGGTTTGTAGCTAGCCCTAGTAGCTGACTGTAGTTATATCTTAGGGCAAGAAAATCTTAGGGAGAAGTCTTTCCTTGGGACTATTAGGACCCAAAATAGCTGAGTTGAAATATTTAGGCTTACAGTATCAGAAAGTATCTTATACCAGTGTGCTGATCATTAACATGGAAATTAAATAAGCTTGTTTCCCACTGCCTAAAGCTGCTAAAAAAAGCACTTCAGCCACTTGCTGCTGTTTGATATGCTGGCAGGATGAATGAGAAGGGGTCTTTATATCCCCCTCTGATGGAGCCTTTGTTAGTCATGGAGAAAACTGGCATTTTGCTGCAGGAGCTGTAGTTGCATGTGTTTATTTGCACATATGCTGTTGGTGGTGTTCTGTAAAACAATGCAATTACGTAATAAATGTGATTGAAGAATGTATAGCTACTGGGAGTGTCCCTTTTCACCTTCATAAACATAATGAATGTTTGTAAGTGATGCAAAATGCTAATTAAAAGTTTTAATTTGGTAATCATCTTAGTTTGATGGGAAACAGGTGCTGATTGTCTGCAGAAATCTAAAGAACCCTTAGAAGAGATAGCTTTTGTTGCTTAAAACAGACTTGGCAGACTAAAGCACAAGCTGTGTGGTTCCTTGAGCCCCCTTCAGTTTACTGGAGTCCTCCTCATCATCTGGGACCAGGGTAGAATCCCCCGTTGGGTGCTGTACCTGCTCTCTCTAGTTTCTGTTCTGGAAGAGTGATGTGCTTTGAAAGGTGAACTGATAGCAGGCTGTATGAAAAAGGAGGTGATGAATAAAATCTTTCTTCCTCCTAACCCAGCTGAAAACAAGCAGGCAATGCTTGGAGCAGTCTGACTCCCAAGGCAGAAGCTCTGCTGTGACCCTGGCTTTCTAAAGTAACAAATGGCAGGTGTACCAGACACACAGTGCAGAATAGGAACCTTTTGCACCACATTCCTCAGCTTCTGATAGATGTGGGAAGGGTTCCCACACTCATGGCCTGGTGCTGTGCTGCAGCACTCGGGAGCTGGCCAAGTCACACTTGACTGCTGTTTGTCTCACGACTTGGAAATGATGAGAGAACAGCAAGTCCTAACCCGGGTCCTGTAGATGCTGAGTTCTTAGCAGTAAATTTAGATCCCTAGAAGAAACTTGGTAAGGACGAGGAGAGTGGTGCCATCAGGTGTCCTCTTTGTTCTGTAGGTGTGTTTAGATGTTCTTTTGGCTCATAAGGGAAGAGGGAGTTTGGAGAGCAAGTGTGTTTGTACAATGATCTGTGTTATCCAAGAAGAAAATGAATTCTTCAGCTAATCAGAGTATGAAGTTCTTTTCTTTCATAGTGGCTGAGGTTAAAAATGTTTCCAGAGTTAATTCATTCTTCATGTAGCTGTGAATGCAATAACTTTGGAACACTTCTGTGGCTCCCTAGTAGAGCATCACTAAAGCTGATAGGATCGTTTGTGCAGGGTGTGATTGCACTGCAAGGGGAATTTACTGCCTGCTGCTTTGGATGTCAGCTTCATGAAATACTCTACAGACACTGAAGTGCTCTTCCCTGCCAGCCCCGTAACCGAGTCTAGAGAAACTGCTTCCCAGGTTTGTTAAACTGATTTGAGAATGGCAGGAAGCTCACTGTGGTTTTGTTAGCTCCTCAGCCAGCTGTGACTGCAGTGTGTTTGCTGATGTTCTGGGGCTGTCCTGCCAGTTAAATGATGTCCTTTGAGGGGCCTGGGGCAACCCTTTGGTATTCTGCTCCTAGCTTAGTCGTCTCAGAACAAACTAAGAGGTGATTGCTTTGCCTGTTCCATACTTTAGCTCACCAGTGAGAGAGTGGCACCACCTCTGGAGAAGGGCCTTGTGTCACTTGAGTGCCAGCTGCCTGTGGCAAAAGCCAGGTATAAAAAGTTTACTTTCTAAGGGCACCAGTGACGTGTGCAGGTAAATACCTGGAGCTGAGCCTTGGCAGAGGAACAGACTTGAGCACTGAGTTTGGTTCCTTTCTGGCAGGCTTAGAAACAGCAACACTAAGTAGTGTCATGTGTGCATGCATCTCTGTCTCTTCATTAGAGAGATCAAATCTGCTCTTGAAGGTTTTGGGCTGCCTTGCTGCTGGTGTTTGTTGAACCAAGCCTTACCTATTAAATTATTCATATTTTAATCTATCTGTGTGTGTCTTTGTGTTTCCAGGACAATTCTGGCTGTTCCAAATCAATTAATAAACTGCACGTGGAGAACAAGAAAACTAGAAACAATGCAGATTGTCCCAAATCCTTGCTTCCTGCCTTTCCTCTCATGCCTTCTCTTTGTATGTCTTGATTTTTATCAAAACTCAAAGACTTATGATGAGGTCTTGAATTGTTTCAGTCTATGGTATGTGACTGAAATGGGGAGATCCTTTTCCTGGTGGTACTGTTCCTTGCTTATGCCAAGCATAGACTGACTTGGTTCTGAGCAGTTTGGGTTTATCAAACTGGCAACAAACTAATGAGGCCAAACCAGTGACTGTTTTGATGTGAGGTGGGTGGAGTCAGTTCTGCGTGGAGGGTCAGAGGAGCACCAGATGATGCCCTCAGAGGAGTTCTGCGTTTGGATTGTTTTGGCTTGTTAGAAGACTCTTCTGAGCATCACAGTATTTCATCTGGCATCACGGCTGACTGCTGCAGAAGTGGGGCAGTCTGTCTTTCCAATCCTGATTAGAGTCCTAAAAGGTGTATTTAATTGTCTGGTTTTGTAGTGATTACCAGAATGTGTTCCTGCTGGTGCCACTTCAGAGAAGAAATCATTAAATGTACAAACCTAAGTGTACTTATATAATAAATTAAAAAAACCCAGAGCTGTTCCAGCTGCCATGAACCAAGAGAAATGGGAATAGATGTTCAATGATGCTGTGTGTGCAAGAGGCACAAGCATGACTTTAGGCTACTAGGAGCTTGTTTTCATTGCATCTTCACTCAGCACTACACAGCTTTGTGTCAGATGAATGAAATCCTGAGTGCCAGTGCAGGGTTATTTTTAATGTTATTTTAATATTCCAGTCCTTGGGGAAGGAAGTTTGATTTTTAACTGTTTGAGTGCAGTCTCCCAGCTTCAGTTAGGGGCTAGGGGCAGCTGTGCTTCTTCGTCCCCTATCCATTAGCTGGAAAGCTGAAGGTAAAGCAAATTTGGTGAAAAGGCAAGCAGCAATGCAGGGCTGCTGAAGGTTTGCCTAACCTGTAAGGTACCTGAGTCTGCAGGAAGTAGATGAGTAGCTTTGCAAGGATTATCTATTTACGTGGTAAGTACTGTTTTGCAATATTTGTTTAAAAGTTACAATTTCTGATGAAACTGTGGTTTTGGTACCACTGGCCACGATCTTCATCCAAATCTGTAGCCATGGCTAATTGATCTGCTTTGCTGGATCGCTTTTGCCCCAACAGTGGTAACTTTTTTGCTAGTGAGATGCGAGAGAACCTAAAATGCCTGTGACTTTGCACCTGTACAAGATTAGCAGGTCAAATTAGTAATAAAAAGGATCTAGACAGCTCGTGACATCTGGAATCAGTGAAGCCGTTGTGTGTATTAGCAGCTCAAAATGCCTTCGAAATTAAGTGCAACAATGAAGATGGTTTTGTGGATGAACGAGAGCTGGTTGGGATTTTGGTAACAGGCAAAGAAGCTTTGCCTCTGCCTCTTCTCACTCCCCACCCCAGCATTGCAGGTCTGTAAGAGAGTCACTGAACCACTTGAGGAGCTTTGAGAAAACAGCCTGTGCTGGGCTGGCTTTGCTGCTGTGTTCTGCTCTTCACAGAAGCAATGCACCTGGCTCCACTACAGCTCTGCAGTTGTGCTTTTCTTGCCCAAAGACAGCTTCACCCAGGGGTGCAGTGGCATGGTAGATTGGGCTCTCTGAAGCAGTTGTGCTGAGCAAGTGTAAACGGGTTACACCTGAGAAACAAAGTCACTGCTGGGGCGTTGGGGCTGAAAGGCTGCAGGGTGCTGAGCGAAGGCAGGCTTGGGGACTGCAGTGCTGGCTGAGCTTGGTCTGTGTTTGAACCAGAAAGGCAGGGGTTTGGCAGCACCGAGTGGCATTCTTGTGTGGTTCCAGGGTGTGGGAGCCTTCCAGATGAATGAGAACAGAGCTGTCAGTGTTTTACAGGGAGTGTTTTCCAGGATCATTTACACAAACGCTTCTGATATAGCTACTTAGGTAAATAAAAATAGTTTCTTTACAGTCTATTTTTCACCGAGCATTAGATTTTGACATGCAGAAAGTCACAGAATGATTTGGGATGAAGGGGACCTTGAAGATCATCCAGTGCCATCCCCTGCCATGGGCAGGGACACCTCCCACCAGCACAGGCTGCTCCAGGCCTCATCTGCCCTGGCCTTGAGCCCCTCCAGGGAGGGGAGATCCACAGCCTCCCTGGGCAGCCTGTGCGAGGCTCTCCCCACCCTCACTGTCAGGAATGTCTTCCACTCTCACTCCCCCCTCTCCCAGCTCAAAGCCATTGTCCCTTGCTCTGTCCGTCCCAGCCCTTGTCAAAAGTCCCTCCCCAGCTCTCCTGGTGTATTTGCAGGCATCTAAGGGGAGGGATGATGTATTTGCAGGTTCATCTTGAAGTTCATGTTAGTAGTAAAAAAGGGGGGAGAAAAAAAAAGTCTTATTTTCAAGTGTTTCAGCAGTTTTACAACAAGCTCTTAATTTTAGGTTAGTGAAGACCTGAAAAATGAGTTGGCAAATGAGCTGTGTACATCCACCCCTGGCTTCAGCATGATTAAAGTGAAAGAGCAAATGTTCTACAAGGTGAGTAGAAATGTCTGAGTGCCACAGGTTTGCATTTGTCCTCAGTCAGTTAAAAATTAACATACTGGTGCCAACAGCTCATCAGGGTGTCTAGATTAATGCGGACTAGTGAGAGCTCTTTATAAGTACAAAGGGAGGGGCTGGGAGCATGAAGGGGGTTTTAAACCCCTCTTAATGTCTTGTGTCCTCTTCTGCCATCCTTCGTTGATGTGGCTTAGTGGCAGAGGCTTAGCAGCAACAGAGGGATCGTGAGCTCTGGGCGGGTGGTTGGACCTGGCAGCCTCAGAGGTCTCTTCCAACCTCAATGCTTCTATGGTTCTGTGATCTTAAGTTTAACATTTCCCAGGCATGGACTTACCTGGCCTGGCTGACAGATCATCAAACATCTGGTGCTGACACTGGGTTTGGTCTGGTTGTATTAGTCTGAAATTCTCTTTGCAAGAGAACAGGAGGAGATGAGAGGAGTATCTAAAGTAGCCTCCTGCTTTGGACCTGAGTTGGTTGGGCTCCCAAACTGCTTCCAAGATCTTCTGCATGTAGTTTGTGAATCAAACATTGCAAGGTATCTGAAACAGGTGTCCAGCAGAAGTTCATTCTCAAATACCCAATCAGCATGTGCTGCAGAGCCACGCAGCTGGGTGTCAGACACCCACACTGGAGTATCTTCCTCTGCCCAGCCGCTGGACTCTGAAAGGGCTTTCAGACCCTTGGTGTTTTGGCTGCAGAGAGTCTTGTTAGAAGATGCAGAATGATTTAAAGCCCTGCTGGTCCATCCTGACTTGGGTGGCAGCCATTGTTGCTGCATTGCTTTGCTGTTTTCTCTCCTCCTCAGGTGGGACTGGCAGATGCTGTGGATCTGTTCAGAGCCAGGAGGGTGTTCATCAAGGATGGCTTTGCGTATGTGCCGCTCAAGGACATCGACGCCATTGTCCTGAACAACTACAGGGCAAAGCTGTCCAAGGCCCTGGCGGTAAGTCTGCTCAGCTCTGGCTCCTACAGCCGTGCTTCCACTGCTTGCTGACACTCATGGGCAGCAGTTTCCATCTGGAGGATACCAGAAACCCTATCAAAAGTGCTAGCAGCACTGACAAAAGCTCACTGTGAGTTGAGAGTGGACTGATTTCAAAGGGGGTTCAGCATCTGCTGTGCCCTGTAAAGACACAGGAGAAACTGTCTCCTGGCTTCATTCAGAATTCTACCCCATACACACAGCTGTTTTTTTCCTTCCAGCCTCTTCTCCCACACCATTTTGCAGCAGTGATTTGTTGCTTTAGTGGTTGTCCTCAGCCTTATCTGGGGTGAGGAGGCACCTGTCAGTGTAAGTTCTGACCAAGCAGGTCTTTGTAGCTACATTTGTTATTCTGTATTTATGTGAACAGATTAATTTTGATGTACTGTGTTTTCCTGTCTGTAAGGTCTGATGTTTAATTTAAATAATTTGTAGTTTTGAACAAATATCAGAAAGCAAAGATGCTATGAGTTCAGCAAGAGGCCATGGCTCATTACTGTCTGGAGCCTTTGTTTATGTGGGTACATAGGAGAGAAATGGATTCAGTTTGGTTGTGGTGCTCAGAGGTGCTCGAGTGATAGGAAATGTCAGCACTGCTCCTTGCAGCTTTCATAGTTATGCTGCCAAAATGAGGTGAAGATTGTTCCGTTACCAGCTTTGTTAATCCCAGGGGATTTGTGTTTATTTCTGCTGCATCCTTTTGATTTATAGATAATAAAATTAAATGTAAAAATGCAGAAATACCAACACCCCCACTGCCCTTACTTTGAACTGTGACTCGAAGGAATTCTCTTTGGAGGATAGAATCCTAGAATCAGTAAAGTTGGGAAAGACATGGAGGACATGAAAATGTTGAATTATTTCTTTAGAAAGTATCAAGAATCCCACCAGCTGTCAGAACAGATGAGCAAAAGTGTGAATTGCTTCTTACTCTGGATGAGAAGCTTCTAAAGTGATCCTTGGAGCTGAGGCTCCCAGGCACTACTGCAGGAGACTGCCTGCAGCATGCCCTTGCCCACAGGGCAAAGCCTTGTTTCTCACTAGAGTACTGCACCAGCAGAGGAAATGAATGCTTTCCAGCTCTGTGCCCAGGTGCTTGATGGGCACCCCAAGCCTTTGGCCACCAGAAGCCCTGCAAGAGTGCTGATGTAGTCAGGCTGGAAATTCCTGCCCCGAATCCAGCCTTTCTGTGTTGTGATGTATTCCTCAGAGGGGGAGATGAAGCCCTGGGGTTGAGTTCTTCCTAAAGAAGAATGTGTCCTGGTTGGCCTAATGCAGGACACCCCTAAATGAGGTTGCTGTTTTTCTGCTGGTGTGTGCCAGGTGCAGAGCAACACTTCACTAAGTGTCACTAATTTTGAGCTCAGTGGTTCATTCCCTTCTACCTCTGTATGAACTCATAGGCAAAAGTTAAGAAATGGTCACCCTTTAGCAGTTCTGGTGCTGCCTGATGGATCTGTTTGTGTGCACCACCTGGAGTTACTGTGCTTTGATGTGTTTGTGAGGTGTAGCTCACTGCTGCTTAATCAGCTGTAGCAGACATCTCCTGGTGCATCACAAGTTTTCAGTGTCTGAGGTCATATTAGGCTTTGTCTATGATGTTTGAGGGGACTTATGGGATCGTGTAAAAGTTACTATGGATCATCTAGTGGGAGGAGGTGGGAGTCTAAGAGCTCTGCTGATAGGCTTCTGCCCAGTGCTTTTCTCACTCCAGTAACAGCTTAATAAGATTTGTTAAAGACAAAAGGAAAAGGAAATGGCTTTGAATTGTGCCAGGGGAGGGTTAGATTGGAAATGAGTAAGAATTTCTTTGCTGCAAGAACTGGCACAGGCTGCCCAGGGAGGTGGTGGAGTCCCCATCCCTGGAGGTGTTGCAGAAAGGTGTGGCCATGCCCTTGCATGGTTTAATGGTTGGACTGGGTGATCATAGAGGTCTTTTCCAACAAGCAAAGCCATTCTGTGACCTTGAACACTATTCCTAGTTATTTTCCTTGCTGAGACTTCTCTGTGTGTGTGGTGTTAGTGTACTTCAGCCTAGAGTAGCTTTCAGAGTCAGCCTATGAAGATCACAGGATGTCAGGGGCTGGAAGGGACCCAAAGAGATCATGCAGTCCAACCTCCCTGCCAGAGCAGGACCAGACAATCCAGCTCAGGGCACACAGCAACACATCCAGACAGGCCTGGAAAGGCTCCAGAGAAGGAGACTCCACAACCTCTCCTGGCAGCCTGTGCCAGGGCTCTGGGACCCTTCCAGTCCAGAAGTTTCCCCTTGTGTTGAGCTGGAACCTCCTCTGCTGCAGCTTCCATCCATTGCTCCTTCTCCTGTCCCAGGCAGCAGTGAGCAGAGCCTGACCCCCAGCCCTCAGAGAGTTATAAACATTGATTAAATCCCATCTCAGTCTTCTCTCCAGACTAGGCAGCCCCAGGTCCCTCAGCCTCTCCTCACCAGACAGTGCTGCAGTCCCCTCAGCATCCTCATAGCCCTCCCTTGGACCTTCTCCGGCAGATCCCTGTCCCTCAAACTGGGGAGCCCAAAACTGAATGCAGTATTCAAGGTGAGGTCTCACCAGGGGAGAGTAGAGGGGGAGGAGAACTTACCTTGATCTGCCGGACACACTCTTCTTAATACACCCCAGGGTCCCATTGACCTTCTTGGCCACCAGGGCACATTGCTGCCCATGGATGTTCTCCACCAACACCCCCAGGTCCCTCTCCACAGGGCTGCTCTCCAGCAGATCACCTCCCAGCCTGTACTGGTGCAGTTTGTTATTCCTCCCTAGGTGCAGGACTCTGCACTTATCCTTGTTGAACCTCATTTGGTTCCTCTGTGCCCAGCTCTCAGTCTGTCCAAGTCTTGCTGGAGTCAGTGGCCAGCTACAGGAGGCTCACGTGCCTGAGGTCACCCAACAGGTATGAGCAGATCAGACCATTTGTGGAGCTGGGTTTATCATTTGGTGCTCCTTTTGAGGGATTGGTTTTCTGCTCCAGGAACTTGAGTCCTGGGGGAAGAGTCGTTATGTCAGAGTGTGTTTATTCAGGAACAACATTGGTGGTGATTGCGCATAAATAACCAACACTTTAAAACAGGGAATCGAAGGCAGCATGGAGCTGGTAGTGGTTTTCTTTGCCAGGAATGTCCTTTTCTGGTGTGGAAAGAGAACAGTCTGGGAAATGGTGTGGCTGTTGCTGGCAATTGAGAGTCGAGGTTAAGTACAATATTTGATGCTAAGCTGGCTCAAGTAGATGCTGGTTTGTAGCAGCGTGAAATGTGAGCACCTGCTGTGTGTTTAGCTCTGAATTACTCAGCGCAGATAAGAATAGAACAACTGGAACTTCAGCTTCTGGGAAGCTGGGCCTGAAAACTCTGTCCAAGTTTGAGAAGGTGTGATTTTATTTCTTCAACCCCTAATGCTGTGCATGCAGATAAGCGGGCAGAAGCACTCGGGTACCTTGTTGGCGCCAGGAGGTGTCTGCTGTTGCGGCAGCACAGTGAGACCTCCCAGGCAGTGTCACATCTGGAGAGGGTACAATGCTGGAAGTCAAACCTCTTCATTTAAGGTTTGAAGGGGAGAGGCTGGCATCACACAGATTGTTGTAACAAAGTCTTTCCTGTGCTGCTTGTTGCTCAAGATCAAGCATGGAAATCTGAGGATTACTTCAGTTTCTTTGCAGTTGTGTAGTAACTTTCTCCACCAGAGTTAGTTCATGAGGATTTGATGGGCTCATTAGACAGAAGGCACTTGGTGGCAGGGTTTATCTTCCTTTAGATGTAAATCTCTGTACCTTGGTGTGAGAGTGGCACCTTGGGCAGTGCCAGTGGTGGTAACCAGCCCTGGACCCTAAAGACAAGGGTTTAAAAGCTATTCTTTGTCTTGGAAAGCAATCTAGGACCAAAATGGTCATTTTTCTAAAAAAAAAAAAAAAAAAAATCACTTAATTTCATCCTCGCAAAAAAAGATTTAAAATCCTTGTTAGGGTTTGTGCCTAATTGCTCATCAGCAGGAATTTGGAAAGGTCACTGTACTGCAGGTGAACATGTGGCCTTTGGAGGGTGCATAGAGAATGAAGGTGCTGTCTGGATCCCAGAAGTGCTCCTCTGTTACCAGAAGCCCTGCAGGCACAAATTCAGCACAGCCAGCAGCTTCTACCAAACACTCCAGAGATGTGGTTTTGTCTGAGTTTCTTTCTCATGAATGAAGTCAAGAGGCAAGAAGAATGTCCAGATCCTAATGATAAACCCCAAGGGACGTCACTGCTGCCTGGGACCTTCTCCCCCTCCAGTAATGCTCTGCAGAGGCACGTTGAATTAAGCAGCAACCTGTGGCTGGACTGAGGGACAGATTCCAGGTTACCTTGGGGTTCCAGAACAGCATTTAGTCCGTGAACTTGGGAGAAAGACAGCAAACTGGAGAAGCTTCAGTTGATAAATAATGCCAAAAAAGCACCAGAGGGTCTGCACGCAGCTGAAGAGCGGTTAGCAGCACTGGACAGACGAAGGACTATTTACACCTGTTAGAAGAGAGCTTGCTATGTGGGCAGGTGTTCCAGTAGAGGATTTACTGAGGTTTGGAATGGCTAGGTAGTCTGAAAGGAGGTACAGAGACAGCTGAGGGCAAAGCGAGGAGCTGAGCAAGCTGCTGGTGAAGGGCGAGTCAGTGGTCAGGCATCTCTGGAGAGCCTTCCCAGTGAGGGAAGCAGCATCCTTTAACAGAAGGGTGGCAGTTTGCTGACACAGTGGGTTTCCGAGTGGCTGCTTCAATCTACATATAATTACGGCCTGGAAGACACTATGCACTGTTGTAAGGAAGATGGAATTAATCATCTGTTTGGGGGGAAATCTAATGAACATCTTGATAGCTGTCAAGTTGAGCTGCATTTTAGAATGCAGAAAAGCAGGGAAGATGAATTAATTTGCATACTTTCACCCCAGCATGCAAGTGAAGTGAGTATGTGCATAAGTAATGGTGCTGCGGAACCCAGCAACAGCTCGCCTACCAATTAAACAAGGTCTAATTATTGAAAAATTTGCTTCCAAGATGAAATATTAATCTTCAAACCAGATGTTATTTGTACTTTGGTGTGAATATGAAAGCTAGATGTTTCCAAATGGAGAAAGAAATCAGTGACTTCCAGGAGCAAATGCCTCAGGAGAGCATTAATTATCACTCTGAGTGCAGTTGACAAGTGCCAAGTATTAGGTCAATATCTAGGCCATGCTAGCAAGCAAGTTCTTCACAACTGGTGCTCCTTGGGCAGCTGGGATGAACTGACTGAATAGCAAAATGCAGTCTGTACGTGATACTGGTAATTGTAGAATGCATGTTATAGAATGGAAGCTGTACCTATGCAAACAGAATTGTTAGATGTACTTAATCCAGCCCTCTACTTTAATTCCCACAGGTCCCCCCGTTAGCTTTCACACAGCACTCCTGTCATTGGTCATGTTTACCTAACAGTCTGTTTCACTGTCTAGCTGTGGCAGTAGTACCAATAATTTTGGCTTTTACTGATTTGCCTCTTGCACCACTGTTTGACTTCCACAAGCATCATCTGGTTGTGACTGCTTTGTTTGTAAGAAGGAACAAGCTGGGCTTTGTCCTGATGCAGTGTAATGTTTCAAGTGCTGCATGGTTGAGGGTATTGCCTGGCTGATGTGGAGGTGGCCATGGATGTGAGTGTGCACACCAGTGTGTAGCAGAGGAACAGCAGTGCATACACCAGTGTGTAGCAGAGGAACAGCAGCGGTGTCGGAACTGCCCTGCTTGTAACTTTTATGGGTGAAGGCAGACACCTGTCTGCTGGTACTGAGCTGATCCGATACACCTTTTTCAGTTAACAGCCCAGTGAACTTGTGCTCTGGGGCATGTGCTTGCTGACTGTAGACTGCAGGCTTTACTTGCTCAGGAGAGGTTAGCTGTTTTAACTAGTCCTATGGAAGTGGCAAGAGGAGGTGTGTGCTTAGTTGGGAACAGTCGCAGAATACTGAAGGTTCAAAAGCACCTAGCAGTGCTGTGTGCTGTGCAGCTGGCAGTTGTCTGCTGTGGCTTCCTGGGCCGCATTTGCATTAGGTTAGTGCTAGAAGGGTGTCCAGGTAGAAGATGACTTCTAGTTCAAATATGCTTGGAAAAAAGTGTCCACTTCCAGGGATGCCTTCCTGTGTCTGTCCAGAAAAGTATCATAGAATCATAGAATGGTAAGGCTGGAAGGGACCTCAAGGATGCTCTAGTTCCAACCCCCTGCCATAGGCAGGGACACCTCCCACTAGAACAGGTCACTCAAGGCCTCATCCAGCCTGGCCTTGAACACCTCCAGGGAGGGAGCAGCCATAGCCTGTTCCAGTGTCTCACTACCCTCACTGTAAAGAACTTCCTCCTAACATCCGGCTTCAATCTCCCCTCTGCCAGTTTAAACCCATATCCACTTCCAGGGATGTCTTCCTGCCTAAGTCCAAAGTTAGAACAAAGTTTTCACTGTTTGCCTGGAACTTGTGGCTGTTTCTGCCAAGTAGGTTCCACAAGGCTGTGCTTGGTTGCTTTGGGCAGGAGCAGGCATGCCCTGGCCAGTGCCGTGTCCTGCAGCAGCACACGGTGGTGTCTCTGCTGCCTGTTCTGCTGCAGGCAGTGCTGTGCTAACTGACCTCTGTTTCCTTCCAGCTGACAGCACGGTCGCTGCCTGCCATACAGTCTGACGAGAGACTGCAGCCTCTGCTGAACCACCTCAGGTAGTCCCAGCTGGAAGCATGAGTGGGTTATTTCATACAGCTTGAAATAATTCTGGTGGGGAAATGGTTTAGCTAAAGTTGCTTTTTCTTATAGACGCCTCATCTGTGTATTAGGCTTTGACTGGAGAACAAACCCTGAGTGCATCTCTTCATCTTACCAGGGGTTTATAAATGACCTGGAGCTGCTGTTGCTTCTAAGGAACAAGAAAACATCGGCAGCTTCTGTAATGTTTTTCCTCCTGTGGTAAAGGCAAAGTGGTTAAGTTTCTTCACGAACCAAACATACTCCAAACAGCACTGCTCAGAGCGTGCACCTTCCTTCCTGCAAATACTTTACGCTGACGCTTTTGGAAGATCTCTCCATTGCTCATTGACAAATGGGATTCAGTTTTCTTCTTTTAATGAACCTGAAGAGAGCTGCAGATGTGAGCCATGGAGAGTGCTCTGCAGCTGAAGCAGCCTGCCTCTGCTGCTAGCATACAGGCTATAGAAGTTTTGTACTTTCTTTGGATGTATTTGGGGATGAGGAGTAAGAAAAAAAAACTTTCCTGATGTTCTTCAGGTTAAGCACAGATTTGGTCTCTTATGATTGCTTTTTGCCACTTTGTATTGTCTGGGAGAGTTTCCTTACTGCAGTGGTGTGCAGGAGGACAAAGACCATACGAGTAGAGGGAGGTGCATTTGTTCAGAGTAATTGATTAGGTGAGCTTGGAGGGAACCTCTGGAGATGATTTGGTCCAGTGCCTGCTCAGTGCGGATCTGGTGAGGCCAGGCTGCTCAGGTATTAATTCAGTTGAATTTTTAATATCCCTAAGGGTAACAATTTACTTAAATATTGAATGTCAGTGATGAAAGCTCTGTTGTTGAACACATGCAGCTCTGCATTGAGATGACTGAAATGATGTGGGATGAATTAAAAATGTGAGTGATGAGCTCTGCCCTGGCAGCACTGCACTGCAATTAGGATGCAGAGCTAGTTATCATGCTCTTGGTTTCCTGTGGTGTGCAGCTGCTCAAGGTGTCTGTATCCAACGCATCTTATTTTGATTTTAAAAAACCCAACCCTCATCATTTTTATTACTTAGGAACTGTTTCCTGTTGTGTGGTTTTTTTGTTTTTTTTTCTTTTTTCTTTTTTTCTTCTAGTGTAAATCAGAATGAGACAAGCAGCTCTCATTGTACCTCTGCTTATTTAGAGAGGATTGAACTTTGTTCATGAGCAAAGATTAGGAAAAAAATCACATTGCAGTGTGGCTGGTTTGGGAATTCCAATGACCTTCCACGCTGTTTTCACCAGAGCTCTTTCTGGGGTTTCAAACCCCGTGCTGCAGCTGCGTGCCCTTCTGCATGGGAAGCAAAGAGCAGTTAGGCTTTTAGTGAGTTGTGCTATCTAGGGGTTACTGCTGAGAGATTTGAAATCCCTTTTTCTCTGCACTAAGAGCCTTCAGTATCCCAGCAGTCACAGTCCTCCCTGCGCTTCTGATTTTTGAACGTGGGAGAAGGAAAGGTTGCAGCAAACCTGGTTTGAAGTGAGCTGCTGCAGCAGGAACACCAAATCCCACATGGTGCTCTTCACTCGCTTGTGTTCACCTGGGTGCATTTAACCACAGGAAGGTGACTGTCATCTGGCTTCTGCAAAGGTGGAGACGCTGTTCCCAGGGCATTCTCTCACCAACAGGAGATGCCTGAATATTTCTGGGGAGTTCTGTTAAAACAGGCAAAATAGATCACACTTTACAGCTGATCAGAGAGGTGATCAAAGAGATCTGCTCTTGTTATTTATTTGCATGAGTTCGTTTTTGCTTCTTCTTGCTCACACGAGGAGGAAAAATAGCTGCAAGCTTTCCCCTACCTTTGTGTTGTGAGTTCTGATAGCAGCAGTTTATTTTTGGCATGTGTCAATGGAGTTTCATCTGGGAACGAAAGCTGGGGTAGAAATGTATGAAAAGAGCCTGCAAGTGAAGGTTGCAGAGCATTGTTTGCTTGCTAATGCCTCACGCAGCTTCTGGCAGCTTTGAGTACCTGCTCGTGGCTCTTAAAGCAGCCAGTGGTCAGAAAAGGTCATTTTCCTGTGCATGATGTCTGCAGAGGTGATGAAATCCATGCCCATTTTTGTAAACCAGATACAACGTGGATTTTGGAATTGGACTTTTCAGGACTAAACATTTTATCTGTGCCTTAGGTCCTCTTTGTGTCCTATTCTGTTTCTCTGGTACTTTCTAGTATCAATTTTACCAGACCCAAAACAGAGAACCTTTTTAGTTAAAACGGTGATGTGAGATTGTGCTGAGGGATTTCACAAGGGATTTAAATTGCTGAAACTTGAGCAATTGAATAGAAATGGAAACTTTCTGTCCAAATGCATGGGAAGAACACTGCTGCATCCTCTGCTTTCAAAGGAATTCATGTGGGTCTTGTGATGAAATTATGGAGCTGTAACACTCTGCTGTTTGAAATCTCCAGCAGGAATCACTTCAAAGATAGACAGAAGCTGTCACATCCCATCAAGCTCCTACAGACTGCCTGTACGTGAATTAGAAGGAGAACCTGAGTTGACTTTATTGAGCCTGGCGAAGAGGAGGCTTAGGCATGATCAAATAGCAGCCTGCAGCTGTTTGCCAAGCAAACATCGTGGCGTCAGCGTTGGTGGTGGTGCCAGGGGACAGAACAAATGACAGTGGTCACAGAGCAGCATGGGAGGTTCAGAGCAGATGTCAGTAAGAGGGCCTGTTCTAGACAGATGGGAGCAGCAGATTGCCCAGGGAGTTGGGCATTTGGTTTGGGGAGATTTTCTGCGCTGCAGTCAGGAGCAGCCACGTCTCACCTGGCTGCTGTGGCGATTCCTGTCCTTGAAGTAAATGCAGTGGTCTACAGGACTGGGAGAGTGTCTCCTCCTTTGGACTTCCAAAGCCTTTTTGTTTATTTTGGTGTCTTTGGGCCTCCTCTCCCAGGCCACCCTTGTCATGGGTGCTCGGAAGCAGGGTTTGCATAGCTCAGCAATGGTTTCCAGCATGGGTGTGCTTCTGATTTGTACAACAGAGTGCAAGCAAATGAGCTGAGGTGCTTGTGGCAGAGCAGCTTAGGAAGTCACCAGCACTCACCCTGGGATGTGATCGCTGAGTTTTCTTAGCTGGCTGCTTCACCAGACAACCTCAAGCAGCTGTGCTTTGGTTGGGATATTTTTAGGACTCTGGTTTCTGTTTGTAGTTTGTCCAAGTAAAGTGGCACAGAGCTGATTCTACAAGGAAATTTAGATGTTTCTTTAGTAGAATTAGTAATAATAGACATCCACAGCTCAAATAATTTTAATTATTTATCCATGGTTATGTAATGGAAAAAGATCCTGTTACCTACAGTAGGCTTGGCTGGTGCTGCAGCATATGGCAGAGCTAAGAGCAAAGAACCAATGAATGCAAATAGAATGAACCAGTTCTGTGTGCTGCAGTAAAATAAACACTTTGAACACTTTGCAGTGTTGAAATGTCATAGAATCATTGAATGTTAGGGGTTTGAAGGGACATCTTTCACTAGATCAGGTCACTCAGAGCCCCATCCAACCCAACCTGGAATGGTTCCCAGCGTGGGACTTGTGCCACCTCTCTGCCCACCTCCAAAGATCACTAGGAGCATGATCCTGTGGTCTGAGTTCTGAAAGACCTCTCATGACTCCTTCCAGATAAGAAGAGGGAAGGTTTCTTCACGATGGTGGCTCTAATGTTGGTTTATAAATCTTAACTTAGGTGGCCCAGATTAACAGTTATAAAACCTTATTTCAACTCCAGCATCCCCTGGAAAGTTGGACCAGCTGATCCGTGGGGTCCCTTCCAGCCTGGCATTCTGTCATTAATTTCTTACCTAACTGTCAGATACAGCTCTGTTGGTTTTGCCCGATGCAAAATGTTGACAGCCCTTAGTTGTGGAGATGTCCTTCTAAATCTGTAAACCTAACAGGAATGCGATTTTTGAGCAGCTTTGAACGATGTTGTGTTGTTGGCTTTGTTTTTCAGCCATGCCTATGTTGGCCCAGATTACAGCGTGCAGAAGAGTACAGGAAAGATTTCTCTGGATCAAATTGATGCTGTGAGTCCACTCTTCTTTGAGTCCTGCTGTCTGGTGGTGTGTGGCATTTTAAACTCAAGTGTACAGACAAGATGAAAGCCTTTATCTGTTTTGGTTCATATTTGCTTTGTGACACTTGAGAAGTGCTTGGATGAAACTGAGCCAAAGTCCAAAGTGGAGCAGAGTGAGCAGAACACCAGGTTGAGGCTGGAGCCATAATGAACTGTTTAATCTGCTGCCTAACTCTGTGCTTGCACAAATACCCAACAGCGCTAAAGAGAGTTTGACAAAGATTTCTTACAACATAATTTTGCAGTGATGTTTAGTTTGTGATTATTGCATTGTCATGTTACTTTTTTCATAGAATCTTGGAATTGTTTGGGTTGGAAAAGCCCTCCAAGAGCATCCAGTCCAACCACAACCCAACCCCACCATGGCCACTAAACCCTGTCCCTAAGAGCACATGGGCACACCTTTCTGGAACACCTCCATGCATGGGGACTCCACCACCTCCTTGGGCAGCCTGTGCCAGACTCTGACCGCTCTGACACCAAAGACATTTTCCCTCCTCTCCAACCAGACCCTCCTCTGGCACAATTTCAGGCCATTTCCTCTCCTTCCCTCACTTGAGAGCAGGCAGCAGAGCCCAAGCCCAGCTGCCTGCAACCTCCTCTCAGGGAGCTGCTGAGAGCGCTGAGCTCTGCCCTCAACCTCCCCTGCTCCACCCTGAGCACCCCCAGCTCCCTCAGCTGCCCCTCCCCAGCCCTGTGCTCCAGACCCTTCCCCAGTATTGGAGTATTTCAGTGCTGTTAGTTTGCTTATGGCTTGCATCCTTGCTTTGGGAATCCACAGCATGGGTTGGAAAAGCACCTGTATGGTGCATGGACAGTTAAACCCACGCTGCAACTCCTTTATCTGAAATCCAGAAATGGCTTTGCTCTCAGCGTCCATCCTAACCCCGAGGGTGCTCCATTCATAGTGAACTCACTGCCTGACTCGGCTGTGACAAATGCAAAGCCCAAGTAAACTCCAGTGTTAGATTTATTTCTCTTGAGGTCTTGCTTTGCGAGAAACCTGCTCTAGTGGGAGGTGTCCCTGCCCTCAGCAGGGTGCTGGGACTAGATCATCTTGACAGTCCCTTCCAACCCAACCCATTCTATGGATCTATGGAATAGTGTTCTCCAGGGAACAAAACCCCACAGATCCATTGTGCTGGACTGGACTCCTGCTTCCAGACTTTCAAGGATGATTAGAAGTCTCAAACAGTTCTCCCCACATCCCCTCCCACCCCCAGAAGATTTTAACAAAACTCATCTTGTTCCAGAAGCTAAAAAAAGGAAGAAACGAGAAACATTGTAATGGAATTGTGGATGTGTTTCTCCTGACAGCATTGAAACCTTTCTTGGTGCGCAGCTGAAAATGCTCTGATGCTTCCACTTCCACCCTGTGCTTTAGGTCCTGTTCTGGAAGTGGTTACAGGATGTGCTGGCTTAAGGACACCAAGTTACAGTTGGCCCTTTGCATGTCCATGCCTTTTCCTCCAGCCACTGGTATTTTCAAGTGGAGCTAATTAATAGGATATTAGGGTTGGAAAAGACCTCTAAGATCATTAAATCAACCTTCTCCCCAACCTCCCCAAATCATTCTGACCACCAGACCATGTCCTGAAGTGCTACATCTACTTGTTTCTCGAACACCTCCAGGGCCAGTGACTCCTCCACCTCCCTGGGCAGGCAGGTCCAGTGCCTGGCCACTCAAGATGGCAGTAACCACACAGCCTACCGACAGAATGATTTCTAACCACTGTCTTTCTCCTGGCAGCTCTCGGTGAAGTCCTTCCCCCTCTGCATGCGGCAGCTGCACAGAGCCCTGCGTGACAGCCACCACCTGCGGCACGGTGGCCGCATGCAGTACGGCCTCTTCCTGAAGGGCATTGGCCTGACGCTGGAGCAGGCCCTGGACTTCTGGAAGAGAGAGTTCATCAGGGGAAAGGTGGATGCAGACAAGGTAATGCTCGGCGAGCCCTGTGAGGCTGCTTGGGCACACTAATGGCTTCCAAAGAGAGCTCTTCCCGGTTTTGCTCATGGCTTTGTGCACTCTGCCAGCCACTGTCCTGAAGCACAGGGAGAAAAGGCAAGGCACAAAGAGCCTCTGTATAGGTTGCAGGAGGGCTAGAAAGCTCTTACTTCACCACTAACTGGGGAATCAATGTTCTGTATGGAATGCAGGTCCTGTCCATAAATTCCCCAAGCAGGCAGGTGAGCAAGCCAGCACTGGTCAAGAGATGCAGCCTCTCTTTGTTGGCTCATTCCAAAAAGATAAATTCATTGGACAGCTGCATGAGAGATGAGCCTGCCTGAATGAATTTACTGTGTAAGCTTAGAAGAACCTGAGGGTGAGTGAAGACAGAAGGAGGTGCTTGAGAAAGCAGCAAGGAACTGCTCCTGGATGCAGTGGGCAGTGTTACTGAGAGGTCAGTCAGGGCTCTGAGCCTTGCTCCTGTCCTTGAGACTTGAGAGCAAGGAAAGTGTGACAGCCATGTGCTGTCCCTGAGAGCATGACAGATGTGTGCTGGGTTTGGCAGGTGTGGGAACTGCTCCTTGCCTTGAACAGCCTGGTGACTGCTGCAGCATCCCTCTCAATAGGCACTGAGAGTAAGTGAAGTTTTATCCTGGGTTCAACGTCAGCTGCTAGGGGCTGTGCTGTGGATGCAGCAAAGGGCTGGAGCTGCTGTGTTTGTCACAGGCTACTACATTCATGTAATTTCCATTCTTCTCAAGTTCTAGATAACCAGCTTTAGCCTTGGTTAAAGGCAAAGAGCTGACTTTTCACACCTTGAAGTGAAGTCAGTCACCTGTGGTTTTTCCCAGTAAAATGCCATATAATGTTTGATGTCCTGGGAAAATGAAGATCATTATAATTCCTATTGGCACTGTCTTCTGACACTCTTGACATTGTTCCTTTGCTGTAGAGTGGAGGTGATGGCACTGTTCTGTCTTACCTAGACTGATTGCTAGGCCAGGGGGCCACTAGGTAAATTCTGACTGGTTATGCCAGTGGGCTTCATAGCTCCAGTGTTATTTCAAGGCTGTTTTGTTTATTTCTATAGAATATAGTCTTACTCTAAACAGATACTAATTCATACAGATTCTGACACCTCCTGCTCTTGGTGATTAACAAATAATTCCCCATCTCAACCCAACAACCAGAGGAAGAACTCCAGTATGCTTTCCAGCTGGCTGGCTGAGGGGTGCCTCTTCAGCCCTTTTTCTGGTGGAGGTTCTCATGGCAGACATTCTCCTGAAAGAAGAAAGAGGGAGATTTAATCAGCCTTCATCTAGCTCAGGCTTTGTGACTGGTGAAGAAGCAATCCCTTCAGAATTAAGCTTTTGAGCTTCAGTTGATTATTGATGTACTGTAGATGTTTTTTTCCACATGTGATCCTGCATAGACAGCTGCCAGCCACATACTGCACCAGGTTGCAAAGGAATACATCTTCTACTCTGTTAAGTGATGAAACCTTGGGTTAAAGATACCCACAATTAGATAGCTCCAGTGATTTGATTTTCTTGGCTCTGCAGCTCTTTTCCAGAGGATCTTAGGGAGGTCCTTGAATGTGGCTTCAGGAGTGAGACTTCACCTTGACTGCAGACAGCTGGTGGTGAATGTTTCTATCAGGGCCAACCAGAAATTCCAGGAGGGGCAGTTTGGACCTAGAGATCACCTGAGGTGCTTCCCAGCCTGAGCTGTCTGTGCAGACAGGTAGGAGTCGGCGCTGGTGAGGGCCAGTCGCTAGAGGGAGGCTGGAGCACAAGGAATAGCAGACGAAGGTATGGCTCGATAGGTGGGAAGTGGTGCTGCAATGCTTGGTAGGGCCGCACAATGACCTCATCCCGCCCCGAACTGGGATGCAGTGAGAACAGGCAGTGGGGACCTGCGGGGCAGTGGGGACAGCTGCCCCGGCGCAGTTTATGGCGAGGCAGTGATGTGCTACTGCTGTAAGACAAGCTCCAGCTCTTTCAGTCCCAGGAGTATTTTCTGTATCAGTCAGACACAGGGTTTAGTGTTTTACTCTCTCGTTGTCTGAGATTTGAGGGTTGATTTGCAGCTAGATTATTTTCTCACTTGCCTCCTTTTATATTGAGTAATGCTACTTGCTATTTTTGGGAACATATTTTGATTCATAGATCAGAAAAGAATCTTTGTTCTGTCACATCTTAATTATAATTCTCTAACAGACTGTCATTTGCTACTTTTATTCTTGAATTATTTAAGCTTCACAAGTCTGCAGCCTGGAGTGGCATGTTGCACAGCAGGGCACAATGTTTAACACCTAAGAGATAAAGATGTAATGGAAATTCCTCTGCGGAGATTAAAATCTGATCTTTGTTTAACTGCACATCAGTAGCACTGTAGTGCAAGTATATGTCTAGGCCTGAATCCTCCTAAAACACATAAAGGCTCCTATAGACCTTAACCAAAATATTTACTCTCCTTTGTTCCCCAGGAAGATGTAGAAATGCAGCATGCACCACCTGTCAAATCCTGGCCCTCTGAACTCTGTGGCAGTAAAGCATTATTGCAGTTAATGATACTGCCCTTGCCTTTGTTGGTTATCCAGGGACCACACAGTCAGGTTCTGGATTAAATTGTATTGTTGTGTTAAGCTGATCGTAAATTGGCAGAGATTTGTTGGTTTTCCTTCCGCCACTGGCTGGAAAAATTAACTTCGATAGAAGCACTTTGTACTCTTTAATTGTGTGGAAGTTATAACTTTGTACCCTAGTTGTAGGGAAACAGAAGTGATGGTTAAAGGCTTTTGGTGGATAAATGTGGCTGTGTATTGGTACAGTGCCACTCTGCTCACACCAAGGGCACGTGCTGAATGGCTGTGATTACCCAGGATGGCTGAGCAGCCAGGCAAGGCACTGCTGTCATAGTTTCCAAATAATTTCCAAACCCAAACTTCTTCTGGTATTCTGCAAACAAAATTAGCTCTTGAAATGACCTCAGCACCAGGCTGAAAGTGACTTAATTGTCAGAAGAAACACAAAAATACACTTTCATTTGCATGACTCATATTTCTTCCCAAACCTGATATTGGATTTACATTAAACCTTCTCTTTAAATGAGAGAAAGCAGCAGTAACACACAGCTGTTGTGGAGGTGTTAGGAGAGTAGGTGGTCCAGGTCTGTTCTAGGCCAATAGGCTTAAAGGAACAATGAATATTTAATTGGAATTTCTACCCCAAGTGATTAAAAACAAGCAAACAAAAAAAGAACAACCCACTGTTCCTGACTGCTTCTGTGTGGTTCTGGCTTGGGGTTTGCTCTGTGTGTTTGTGTTTCAGAGCTTGCTGTGAACAACCAGGGCTGTGCAGTCAGTGTGCTTGTGCAGAACTGAGGTGACTGCCCAGAGATGCTGCTGCGCAGGAGCTGAGCAGGCGTTGCCAGAGCAGTACAGAGAGCGTTGTGGTATAAACAGCTGAACTCATGGCAGCCAGGTTAGCTTCTAGAAGTCCACCTCATGGAAGTGAATCCCTCAGCAGATGATCTGCTTCTTTCCCACAGATTCTTTCGCGCTTTTATTTGCATCTCAGCTGAAGCCTGGAGGTTAGCAGATGCGTGGTTCGGGGGGATGTAGCTGCTGTTGAAGGTGATGCTCTGGTGATGGTAGCTGGCTGCTGAGGTGAGGGAGCTGGTGTGACCTTGGCTGAGTAGCACAGCCTGCGGCATGGTTAGTGTTTTGCTGAGCAGTGTGCAGAAGAGCTGCTTTGATGCTCCAAATGGAAAGCATGGCTGTGAAAGTGTGGGGGGTGGTGATTGGAGCTGAGCCCAGCTGAATTAGCACAGCTTGTTGGGTGGAGCTGGAGAAATGCTGATTTCTACCTTTGGCTGTGGTAACTTGGTAGTAAGAAGCAGTGAGGAGCTGGACTCAAACAACTGAGAACCCTGAACACTCCTCCTGTGGACAGCTGTTACTGTTCCACCTTTGACTCTGAATAGTTAGAGTGGAATCGCTTGCAAAGTCTGTGTTCTGTCCATGGAGTTCAGTCCTAGCATCCCTCCTCAGCTGAAAGGCAGTGAGCTTCAGTTGCTGTTAGAGTGGGGTTGGTTTTGGCACTGAGTGCCTTGCAGTGTGCATATTAAATCTTTGCAGGGTCCTTGGTCCCACGGAATTTTTATTTCAAGTTATGGGTGGGAGTTTGCCACGCTGGAAAGGCTGTGGAAGGCAGCCCATGTAATTAGAGCTGGAGATGGCTGGCTGCTCCCTGTTTAATTAAGCATCCTGAGATCAAATCTGAGTAGTTGGATGCTGTTTGCATCAGCCGGTGATGTTGTTAGCACTTGCTAAGGTAAGGTGCCATGCTGCATTTATGGACGTGCCTGCATTCTGTGATTTATGACACTGGCGGTGCAAGGCTGCTGATGCTGTGTCACTTTGCTGGGCAGGGGCTTACCAGTGGGGTCTACACTGCCCAGTGCACACACCAGTGTCTGCAGCTGTGCTGCTTTAACCTCTATTAAATAACGCAGAGCTGTGTTCTGAGGCCCCCTCTGTCATGGACTGTTTTGCATTTTCCTGCCAGACTCTGCAAGCACACAAAGCGCATCGCAGCCCCACTCGGCACGCAGAGTCACTGTGAGTAGGGCAGATGCTCCTTGCCACGTGTGCTAGAAGTGTCCTGCTTTGGCAGAATGAGAGGGAAGGACTCAGTTTTTCACCCTGTCTGCCCCTGCCATGTGAGCAGTGATCAGTGAAAAGCAGCTGTTGGCTCACAGCCTTGCATGAAGACATGACTGTAGCTGTAGTGTGTGTAGCCTGCAGGTGATGCAGCTGTGTTTGGGAGATTAAAACCTGGAGTAGGATTGCTAGTAGAAGGTAAGGGGTGCGTAGTGTTGCGCTGTTGAGTTCAACTGGTTAACTCTGGTGGGGTTTAAATTTGCAAGTAGAATATTCGCTAGTAAAGGGACCCCACCCCACCCCAAATGAATGACCACAGAAGTACTGATGAATGAAGTTGCTGGCGTTGCCAAAAGCAGCCAGGTTTGCTCTTTCCCCAGCAGTGGTAGAGGGTGCATCAGTTCCCTGGGTAGTAATCTGCAGCCTCACTTGGTAATGTTTCCTTTCAGTGTGCAGGAGAATTCTGTCTTGCCTGCCACATCTGGAGTTCTGAGCACTAGGAGTAAACCCAAACCAAACCCTTACTTTTCCCCCGGTTTTAAAGTGAGATACCTCCTTAGAACAACCTCGTATGGTGCTTTAAAGCCAAGGCCCCTGCTGGCCTAAGAGTATAGACCAGGATTCTAAAGCAGAAGTGTCTTTGGAACATAATTATGGAGATTAAGAGAGTGCTGTAGCTTTAGTGATGCCCTGTGGCAAATGCAGATGCACACTGAACCTAGTCAGACTGTGTATTCCCCTCTGAAGCTGCATTTTCTCAGGCCTTACACTCCCAGCAGCATCTCCTGCACCTTGCAGCTATCTGAGCTCACTGAACACTGGCAGCAATCTGTTTCCCTCTCTGGCATTTCGTAGTTGAACTTTTTTATCATGAGAAAGTATTTCTCTTACAGAAACTGTTTCTAAAACCCCTTAAAATTAGGGGGGAAGCCAGTTTTTGCTTTTCAGATTGGAAATCTCAAAGCAGTGAGGTGGAGCTGGTATAAGCCTTGCATACCTTGGTGAGTGTTACTAAGCTAGAGCACAAGTGATGGTGATGTGCTAGAAAACAAAGTGATTTTAGCCTGTGATCTCCTTGGAGGCTCTTGTGTGGGTACACACAAGGGTGCTCTTCTGCTCCAACCCTCTTCCACTTGCTACCAGATTTATCAGTTACCTCATGTTGAAAGTGGAATTCTGCAGTCTTTGCAGCAAAGCCAAAGCTGTGTTAGCATCTTCCTGTGGTTACTGGCTTTAAAGTACTTGAATTGGCTCAGCCTTCTCTTCAACTTGCTGAGTGTATCTGTCCTCACTTCTGATGCTCAGTTCTCATCCCCTGACTTACATCACACAGGAACGTTTTGGGCAGCCTTGCAGCTTGTGGCACGTCCTGGGGACTGAGCAGAGCTCAAGGTACAGAGTCTCTCTTCAGGGCACTGCAGTGCTGGCATTGCTGTTTTAAAGCGAGCCCAAGCCCTGTGTGGCTGTTAGCTGTGCTAACTGCTCTAGGAAGGAGCAGGGTCACTTCTCATGGTGGTTGCATGTTAGGCCCTGGGATCTGTCTGTGGCAGTCCGTTGTGAGCAGCTTACTGGTAAGGATCTTGCACCACTGAGCATAAAAACAATAAATGCCTTTCCTAAACCAAATTTACCTCAGGATCTGGTCTCTAATGGCTTGTTTTAATCACAGCGTCATGTGTTTTATTTACATGCTGTGCTATCTTTCTGGAATTGCCCGTATAAAACTGGATGCTAATGCCAGACCTTTAATTTTCTAAGCTCCCTTTTGTGGTCTTGAGGCACTTGCCAGCCTTGGTCTTGATTCTCTCTGAGAAAGGCTGTGAGTTTTTCAGAAGAAGACCCTGCTTTAGTAGCCATCACAGCAGCAGTGAGTCAGGCTATGACATGTTGAGCACAGTAATAGATGGATTTGTCTGTCTGGGTGCCAAATGTCTGAGTTCTGCAGCTGTGCAGGATCTGAGTGTCCTAAGTGCAGTCTTTGGCAGGCCCCTGTTTGATGCCTTCTTGACTGCATAGCTCTCTATGAGCAGGCTCCTGAACAAAGCCTGCTGCCCTGTGCCACTCCACCATGAGGTCTGCAAACTCCCTGACTCTGCACCTCACAGAGTCAGAGTGATTGGGGCTGGAAACGTTGAGCAATTTGTCTGATTTTAGTTTTATTAAAACCATGACAGCAAAACAAAGCACAAGAGATTGTTTTTTTAGGATGAGTTACAGTAGCTGTGTTTGATTACCAGAGTCGTTGCCCTTCTGTAAGAGCTTTGCAGCAGGCAGGGTCTGTGGGGAAGCTCAGAGCAGTCTGACAGTCGAGCTTTGTTAGTGTTCTGTTTGAATTTTCCCTGCAGTCATCTTTTAATTTGTGATGACTTAACAAAACAACAAGCAGCTAACTGTGGGGAAATCCTCCTGCATGTTCAGAGCTCACTCGCCCCTGTTGTGGAGTGCAGCAAGGCTCCTGCTGCGTTTGTCTGCTCTGCTTTCTGCACAGGAGAATCTCCAGCAGTTCTTCACTGTGCCAGCAAGGGCTCATAGCTATTCTTCTGAGCTTCTCTCTCCTTTGATCAGCAGCATAAAATGGTTTGGGTTTGTTTGGTTTGTTTTGGTTTGTTTTGCTGTTAATAAGGGAAAAATGTGGGTTTTACAGCACGCTTTTCACAGAGTGCCAGAGCTCTTGAGCCAAACTGTGCTGTTGGAGGCCATTGCTTCTCCCCCTGTCACCAGGAGAATAGGACTAGCCCTCACCTGGCTCCAGCCTTCTCTCAGGGAGCTGTTTAGAGCAATGAGGGCTCCCCTCAGCCTCCTCTTCCCCAGGCTGAGCAACCCCAGGTTCCTCAGCTGCTCCTCACAGGACCTGTGCTCCACACCTCATGAGCAGGCTGCCCAGGGCAGCAGTGGAGTTCCAGGAGATGCTTCAAATGTAGATGTGGCACTGGGGGTGTGGTTTGGAGGGGGACCTGGCAGTCTTGAAGGTCCTTTCCCCTCTACATGATTGCAGAATTCTCAGTTGCAGCGGTTCATTTCTGTGGATATTGAGATGTGAGAAGTATTGGTTGCAGAGCATCAGCAGAAACATCTGAAAGGCTCGGGGTGGGAGGGATGTGTCCTAACTGAATGAGCTTCCGTGGGTTAGAAATTGATTATTGTATCATTTGTTTTATTAAAATCTTGTCTTGAACTTGCTAAATGAGTCTGTTGGGGAATAATATTTAGTGGAGAACTCAGGATTGTTCTCCGACTTTAGAAAGCCTTTTCTGAAGTTGATCAGAGGCTGGAGAATGGCTGCAGAAGCTGGCTGCAGCTGAGCTGTCTGTGCAGGCACTGAGTGCTCATTTGCTGGCTGAAGGAAAGTACTAAACTCTTTGTGGATATTTAAGCACACTCTTCTCTGGTGCTGTCAAATATTGCCCTTTAAATTAATCTCTTAATTCATCTTTAAAATAAGATTTTGTATTTTCTTGTTTGGAAACCAAGCAGCAGAAATTTCTCATCGCCCATTCAGTTCAGTTACCATCAAAACAGTGATTTTTTTTTTTTTTTTTTTTCTCTTTCCCCTTGTAATTTCCAATTTCCTCGTAGCTCTCTGGCACAATCCATAAGCAGGACTGTTAAACCTGATGTGGGGGTGAAGGAGATGTTTCTACACTTGCTGTGAGTTGGTCTGTGGTGGCCGCTGCACAACACAGCAGAGCTTTCCAGCCCAGTTTTAGCTGATGTCTCTGATCTGTACCTTTAGGGTAGCAATGAGAGCAGTGAGACAGTGGAACAGAACAGGCAGCCTAGAGAAGTGGTTGAGGGCCCATCCCTGCAGACTTGCTGTGTCCCTGGGCAGCCTGCTCTGGCTGGAGCTGTCTATGCTGCCTGCAGGGGGGTGGACAAGGTGACCTGGAGGGTCCCTTCCAACCTGATCCCATCTACGAAGCTGTGATTCTGTGAAGTTCTGCTGCAGGTGGAGAATTTAGGGTAAATTGAAACTTCTTGTTTGTGGCAGTTGGAGATTTGTTCCTGTTCCTAATTGGCAACTGTGCCTCGGAAAAGATAACCTGAGGTTGAGCTACATGAAGAGTGAGCTTGAAAACAGAAAGGTTTCTTGGGGGAAGATCTGCCAGCTAAGCAGTGTCAGCAGTAATGATTGACTGACTGCCCAGGAAATGGATGGGAAAACGAAGACACACAAGTTTGTGTGATAAATGTCTGAATTTGGAGCTGTTATCCATGCAGGCTCAACAGTTTTAGACAGGAAATTATCCAATAAATGTTTAAATGAAGATGTTAAAGCATTACTGGTTTGAATCTGCAGAGTCAGAACTCATCTGGTGGTCAACCAAGAAGCCAGACAGAATTACTGCAGCTGTTTTGCTTGGGCATTAGATTTCATATGAATAAATCTCTAGCCCTGTAAGGAACAGATACATTAAAAACTCACAGAAGTGTCTAAAAGTAGTGCAGTGAAACATGGAAGTTCTGCAGAAGTGTGGACCTGAGCACACAGGCGTGGAGGAGCTGTCAGCAAACTGCTTTCCATCCCGGTAGAGATGCTGAGTGTGGGTATCAGGACTTGTGGAGATCTCCAGTGGTGATACACAGGAACAGGCTGCCAGGCATGCGGCTGAGGCCCCATCCCTCAGACATTCAAGGTCAGGCTTGACGTGTCCCTGCTGCCTGCTGGAGGTTGGACAAGGTGACCCTGGAGGCTCCCTTACAACCCGGTGCAGTCTGAGTGCTGAATCTGACTCTTCTTGGTACTGACTTGATTATGACCAATGTCTTGCTAGGAAAATTTCGTTTTTACCTTCAAATCAGGTGATTTTAGGGTTTGATTCTCAAAGTGTGTGTATATTTTCCCATGCACTTATTATGTATTTGCATGTTCCACATCTTCAATTATTTGCATTTCTTAGAAACAGTAATTGCTAAGCAAACTTTGGTTAGGTTCAGACACAGAACTCCCCATGCTGTTAGTGCCAGTGTTTTGCACTGAGCCAGAGCAGTTGGTACTTGGTGTATTTTCAAACCTGTTTTGAAGAGAGGAGAGCCTGAGGATGTGTAATCACAAATCTGATGCTTCACTCTCTTATCCTCTCTGTGTTTTTCGGGATTAGAGCAAACGTTCTTGGTGTCTTACAGCAGCTAATGCAGCTGAAGGGGATCCATATGTTAAGCCACCTGACTCTGCTCAGACTTGCTGCCAGCTGGTCCTGCACACAGCCACAGGAGCTGTTCACAGGCTCACCTGCAGTGGCACACTGGCAGTGCCACACTCAGCTGCCAGGAGGAACGTCTGTCTGTCTGCACTTCTGCAGCCAACCTCATTCACTGCAGGGGCTGGGGAGCTGTCGGTGGGCACGAGATGTTTGCTAAGATCTTCCTCTTTTGCAGGAGGAAAGTGTGCCCCACGTTAGACTCTCCTGCGCTGAACTCCAGGGGTTGACAAATTCTGTTTTGGGAGAGCAAGAGTGAACCTGGGCACACAAACCCATACTTAGGCCCTTTGCAGCCAGTGTGGGGACATGGATGTGAGCTTTTGAATTGCTGTGTTTTCTCCATTTCCTGGGGTTCAACCATCTTACCTTCAAATCAATGCCTGCAGCAGCTGAGGAGAGCTCAAGTGACAGCTCTTGCACAGCGAGTCTGTGTGCACCTGCAAGCCCATGTCACACACAAACCAAAGCCAACAGCAGGCAACTTGAGGTTTATTCTGCTCCATTGGAGTCTGTTTGAAGGGTTGGTTTTGTTCCCTGATGCTGCTGTTAGCAGAGCAGCTGGAACCACTGCAGCAGCTGTAAGGATCTGTTCTTCTGGTTTGTCTAGTTTGACAAGGGATACGCTTACAGCATCCGCCACAGCTACGGCAAGGAGGGCAGGAGAACTGACTACACCCCCTACAGCTGCATGAAGATCATCATGTCCAACTCGCCCAGCCAAGGGGATTATCATGGTGAGTGCCCTGTTGTGAAAGCTGAAGAGCAGGGGAAGCCCTTGGCTAGAGATGCTCCTCGTCTCTCAGATGCCGTATTTAATTTTGAGGCCACAGACCTCTTGCCCTTGGTGGCGGTGCAAGGAGACCTTAAAATGACAAAAGCATCCAGTCAGAGGTGTCGTGAGGGAGGGATTCAGCTGGCAGCACTTTGGCAGTTTGCTGGCTTTGCTTTCAACCCCCCTGAGCCCTGCGTGGCTAAACGTGGAGAACCCACCCTGGCTTCACCGCCGCTGTGCTGCACTAGGTCATGCCTGCAGCTGTGGCTCAAAGCCTCCCCTCACAGCTCAAGTGGTGACCTTGCTACTGGGCAGCCAGCTCATGGCTGATGGTGGGGACATACCTGAGCCTGTTTCCTGTCTCTGCATGACAACTGTGGCCTGGTTTGCTTGGGGTGTTTTATGTATCTCTTGAGCCTGCGCCCCCCTGATGACTGTGCAGTGGAATCATTATTTTAAAGTTGCCTGTAAGAAGTAAGCAGTTGCACACATGGTCAATTAACTTTGCTATTAATAAGCTGCTAGACAATCAGAAGGAGCCAAGCTGGTGTGTGGGGTGCCTGAGTGCACAGCTCCTGGGTGAACAGCCTGTTTGTGAGCTCGCTGCTTTACCTGCCAGGGTGCCCGTTCCGCCACTGCGACCCAGAGCTGCTGAGGCAGAAGCTGCAGGCCTACAAGGTTCCTCCCAGTGGGATAGCTCAGGTAAGGCACAGCTGATTTGATGCTGTTCTCCAGCACTTGTTTGTAGTTTTCCTTCCCATTTCTGTAGGAATGCTGGATGCAACTTGTGAAGTGTCTCTTCTTGCAAAGTCTAATTCAGCATCTTGGCTTTCGGGCTGGTGTCTGGGTGGTCATCACCACCTTTGACCGTTCGGCTTCCTGAGTTGGTTTGCCACTGCAGTGGGTGTGATGCAGGTAGTCTTGTTCTTCATTTTACTGCACTGTGATTGAAAAAAAGAGTTTGAATGAATCTGGCAATGTTTTAGCAGCCTTCCAGTACCTGAAGGGGGCTACAGGAAAGCTGGAGCGGGTCTTGTTACAAGGGCCTGTGGTGACAGGACAAGGGGCAATGGTTTGAAATTAGAGCAGAGTAGGTTTAGATTGGACATTAGGACAAAACTCTTTGCAATGAGGGTGGTGAGACACTGGAACAAGCTGGCCAGTGAAGTAGTGGGCACCTCATCCCTGGAAGTGTTTAAGACCAGGCTGGCTGGGGTCTTGAGCCGACCTGGTCCAGTGGGAGGTGTCACTGCCCATGGCACAGGTTTGGACCTGGTGATCTTTGAGATCCTTTCTGACCCCACCCATTCTATTCTTGTTTTACAGAATTTCTTCTCATTGTTGCAGTGTCTTCTTGTGGAAGACTTTGCAGTGCAGTCAGGAGACCTGAGGAATTGTTTCCTGCAATCAGCTTCTAAAGCCCACACATTCTTAACCATCCATTGGTGACAACAAAACCTCCCTGCCTAGGGAAGCCAAGCAGTGATTCTGAGCAGTTCTTGAAATGTTCCACTGAAACCCTGTCCTGTATAGCAAGCACAGTACATGGGCTGGAGCTTTCTGAGGTGGAGGCTGAAGGACTCTGACTCCCATTGCATGAGACTAAGGCTATAATAGGGTACCATCATCTTCGATGGAGGAGGGGACAGGTTAGAGAGAAGCTGAGGCACTTCAGCAAACAGTTCTGCCTATGAACTGCCTGAAACCAGCTCTACGTCCATAGGAAGAAACTGCTCTAAGTTGCTGCCTTTAGCTTGTGGAGTGTCACCAGTGCTTGCTGGAGTGTTGAACTAGAGAGACAAGTGTGTGAGAGGGCACCTTACAGCAGTCTCTGCTCCTTGGAAGGAACAATTAAGATATAAATGAGAAGAGATTAGATTTAAAGCCTTTGTTGCTCACTCGTAGTCATTCCTGACAAGTTCTTGAGCTGCTCAGAGTTTTCTCCAGGGATGTTTTCTCCTTTACTTTTCTCCTTTTCTCCTGGTTCACACAAACAAGCGTTTGACTGTCTTCCATCTCTGACAGGCACTAGAGATACCTGCCTTTGACTTTTTCCCATCTTATATGCATCGAAAATTGATGCTGCTGTGAGATTTTTATCCTGCTAATCACGGGGAGGATTCCTGAGGATTTACTGCCTTAGCTGCCTTGCCATGTGTGTGGGCAGGAGCTAACAGAGGTTATTTCTCCAGTGGCTTTGCACAGCAGGGCTGTATCTTTGTCCTTAACAGAGCTCCTTACTTGATGTGAGGAGATGTGTGTGGGGTTTTTCTCTTTGGACTAGGATTCATTGACTCTTTCTTTTCTTGCCAAAAGTGGCTAAGAGAAGCTGCCTCCATCAGCATCTTCTTTGCCTGGACTCTGTCCTGTCCCTGAGTTTTGTGTTAGTGGCAGGGTACAGGCTCTGCAGTGGCCACTCCTGGTGTTAAGCTAAACCGAACCCAGACCAAAACACCAGGGGACTAATAATAGCCGAAAGAAAGAGGTTAGCTGTGGCTGGGCATTCAGAACTGAATCTTTTACATCAGACAGCCTTTGAGTGTTCCATGGAAGGGGAAGGGGCTTGCTTCACACCTCTCTGAGATTTCACACAGGTCTCATTGCTGCCACCCATCTTTGCTCTGTTGGTGTGGTCTAGTAACCTCTGTATATCTAATGCCAGTTTAGGATCCTTCAGTCCACACTGGGACTTCTTGGAGCCTTCTCTGATGCTGTTTGCTCTTTCTCCTTCAGCTCAGCAGATGGTGACAAGGGTGGATGGTTTGCAGTCTTTCAAAGCTTCTCATGTAGTTGCTTTTCCAGGATCTGGGCCTCAAGACTGACACTCACTCAAAGTGTACCCTGCAGCCTGTCAGACCTCCTGTTAGCTGTGGATGGAGTGAGAGCATCCTTACAGTCTGGCAGCTTCTATTTCCCTGGCTGAGTCAGAGCCTAACCTATCAGCTGGGTATTTTAATGGATGCTGTCCCTTTCCTGGGACCTCTTACGTTGTTGCTTTGTTCTGAAATTCTTTTTCTCTTTTCAAATGTGACTTCATTTAGTGCCACATCTTGCTCTATGTGCTCCAGCCAAGCAGGCTGTCCAGGTGAGAAATTGCCCTCTGTGTGGTCAGAAGATGAATGTCTGTTCCTAGATGCATTTCAGCCCTCGGTCTGCTTTCTGGTGGAGGTGAGGAGGTGAAAATGTTGTTCTGAGCTGAGGGACACTCAGCTGGCCACGTGCATGGGACAACAAACTCAGAATGGGCAGGGGCTTCACAGCAGGCTCTGAGCTGGCTGCACTCGGTGGAGGTCTCACATACAATTCCAGAATCATGGAATTGTTTGGGTTGGAAAAGCCCTCTAAGGTTACCCAGTCCAGCCAGCAACCCAACCCTGCCATGGCCACTAAACCATGTCCCCAAGTGCCATGGCCACACCTTTTTTTGAACACAGACCTCCATGGCCATTAAGATGCTGTTCCAGTGTCTCCCCACTGAGGCTAGAAAGCCTGTCCATTAAAAACGGAGGGAAAACAGAGGACATCAATAAAATACCAGCTTCTGGAAGCAGCGTGGGCAGCACATGCTGAGAGCCAGGGTCAGCTTTTGCACGGCCTGGCTTTAGTTGTAAGGAACAAGCTGGGGAGCATGAGGCACTAGTTGAAGGATTAGGCATGGGTGAGTTTCCTTCTGCCCTCAGTCACTTCACTTGACACTCTTTTCAGTCAGTTTCCAAGGAGGAGAAGGTAGTAGGGAAATAACTAAGCACAGACTCCCAGACAGATGATCTCTATGGGTCCCTTCCAAGCCCTACCTTCTGTGACAGTGGCAGAGTTTAGACTTAATTGCCTAGCTGGCCTCTGCCTTGAACTTCTACAGAAGATTGAACAGGAAGTGGCAGGAGGGGCAGGAATGTTGTCAGCTGGGTGGCAGAAGAGGCAGAAATGTTGTCAGCTGGGCTATGATGGAGAAGCAGCAGGGCCAAGAACTTCCCTGGCAACATGGTGCTGGTTTTATCCATTCAGCAGATCTAACTTATTGATAGATCTACCCATAAATACCAGGCAGCTGCCGGGACCGAGGAGAGCAGGAAGTTCAGCTGAGGTCTGCGGCTGTGTGTGACACAAAGGGCAGCCGTGGGAAATGGACTTGAAATTAGCAGTGCTTGAGAAGTCTTTGTGCTTGCTCTGAGGCTGCCTCATAACTGCAGCAATTTATCTGTTTGATAAGCAGAGAGCAGAGGAGTGGGGGGAGGAAGTGATGGGATTCTGCAACATTTCATCTGGCATTGCATTGTGGTGATAAGAACAAGGCTTCATTCAGCACAGAGGAGATTACCTGGAGTGGAAGTGGGAAGCAAATTGCACTGACAAGAGATGGCCTGATTTTGCTAATGGATGTTCAGAGCAGCTGGCTCCTCACACATTCTGCTGAGCCTGCCTAGAGAGAGCTTCATTTCAGAAAGGTACAAATCCTGCTGAAGGCAAAGTCTTTCCTTTCACAGATTCTTGTCTCAGGAACTGGCATCACACACTCCTGATGGGAGCACAGTGCTGCTTTACTCTGCATCCGCACAAGCCTGCAGATAAAAACACAAATGGAGTCCTTGATTGCTGCACGCTTCAGCCCCTGGAATTGCTGCAGTTATGGCAGAGCTGCTGCAGTGTGGAGCTTTGACAGTTAACTCACAGTTGTATTACCAAAATAAAGATCCAGCTTGCTCTTGAAGCGCAGTGTTGAAATTGCACTTTAAGGGCCCAGCACATCTTCCCATGGCTTTACCTTGTTGTTACTGAGGCCAGGATGGTTTTAAAGCCCTGCAGTGTGTCTGAGTGCTGGCAGTGGCTAGGAGGACACAGATGCCCATGAGCTGCAGGACTGTTGTAAAATGCCCTGGGGGGGCTGGCTACGAGGTTGAGCTGGATGGTCTGAGAGGTCATCTCCAGCCTCAGTGATTCTCTGGTGAGTATCCACAAGAGGTGGGTGTGCTGCTCCTGACCTGGGTTTTCCTCCTGCTGTGTAGATCCTGGAGCTGGTGAAGGGCATGCACTACCAGCTGGCCTGCCAGAAGTACTTCGAGCTGACCCATGATGTAAGTAGCCACTAGTCTGTGCTGAGTTCTAGCCACAGTCTTCATCTTTAGGAAGGCCTTGGACATGGATGCCAGAGGCTGTGTGCAGTTTGCACATCCATCACCAGCTGTCTTGGCCTGCTGGTTTTCATTTCAGTGATTTCAGATCTTTTGCAATCTCCTGCTTTTATGCATTGAAGTTGTTAACAGCCTGAAATTACTAGAGATAGTAACAGGTTACCATTCCTGAAAACATCATCATTGCATTCAGTCTGTTGTGAGCCATTTAACTTTTTCAGTGCCCTGGTTTTAATCAGATCTGTGGGATTAACCCATTATTTTTTTATTTCATATATAGTAAAAGATGTATTTGATATTTTCAGATATACCTTAAAAAATAAACAAAAAGGATCTAAAAAATGCAATTAAAGCTCTGACCTCCCAGCACACACACATGGTTACTTCCCTAGCATCTTCCAACACTTCTTAAGAGCAGTATTTCCCTCAAAATGTTCTTGGTGTTTGCATGAACTGACAGTCAGCCAAGAAGTGCAGGCTGCTGGAGCAGGGTTGGAAGCACCTCTAAAGTGAGTGTCCCAGCTTCTGAGCCCCAAAGGAGACAGGCAGGGCAGGACTGTGTGATGCACACACCAGAACAGATTCCCTCTGGACTTTGCTGGTGAGGTGCTTCAGCACTCATTGAATGTTCAGTTAGTGGGTGCTGGTGGAGTTGAGAGAATGCTGCTGCTCAGTGCAAAGCAGCAGTGAAAACGTGCTGCTGGCTTTGTCTTCTCCACTGCAGACTCAATGCTCTGTGCTGTTGGTTGTGCACCTGACTGCAGAATGCTGCTGCTGGCACTGATGGAGCACCGCTAAGCTGGGTCCGTTGGGCTCCAGTCTTAGCCTGCTGCCCTGAGGGTGATGCGATTGTGGCTGCTGGAGGAGACAGGGCAGGAGGTGGAGCTGCCTGTGCCTATCCCCAGTTTCACACTGGTGCTCAGGATTGGGCTTCCTGTGCAGTCGTTACAACTTTCAGCAGCGATCTCTGCCACCCTTGGCATGCTGGGCTTGTCCCAACCCCTCTTTTGGGGAGGGAAGTGCAGTTTTAGGGTGCAGGTTCAATTGTTCTGCACAGGTAAAGGTTTGCCAGCATCCTGCTGTTTATGTGCTGTGGGGTGTTCCTTGTCTTCATTACAGCAAAGGCAGTCTGACATCCTTTGACTTCGGCAGGAAGGCAGAATGCTTGTGATGAAAGTAAACCAGTGCCCCGCTGGTGTTTACTGAGCTGGTGTTTGCAAAACGATGCCTTTTCCCGTGTTGAGTTGCCAATTGATTTGTGCTGCAGTGTGGCAGAGATGACTTTTGAAATTCAGTGACCCAGTGCTGCTTTCCTTCCGTGTGCAGGTGGATGACGTCGGGTTCTCCTTGAGCCACCCTAACCAGTATTTTACGGAGAGCCAAAGGCTGCTGAGTGGTGCTAGAGAGGTGAAGAAGGAACCAACTAAGTCAGGAAACTCCCAGCACAGAAGTGTTAGTCAGGAAAGCAAGAATTTGAGTTCTGCTCCCACTGCCTCCAGCATAGCAGCTGCTGCAGAACTGGAGGGGCTGGAGGCATACTTCACTGAAGACTAAGCAGCTGTGCTCTTGGGGCTTGGCTTTTCTCTTTCACCTCCCCTTGTCTAGCTGGTCTGTGCTAAGGGATGTGGCTCTTTGCTACCTGGTATGCCTTGAGTGGTTTGGATAGGCCAAGAGGCAGAGGGGTCCTGGAGCTCTGCACTGTGTTCATGGCATGGGGACGGATGGAAGCCGAAGCTGCCCTGCCAGGTACCAGGTGATCGTTGCCTGGCTTGCCTTTGCTTTCTCCAAAGTGTTTAAACATGAAAGTGACCACACAGTGGAGTACAAATATGTCGTCTTAATAAATAAATTGCAAAGCCAAAGTTTGTGGTGTGGTATTTAGCTCTAACTGAATGGTACTTAAGTTCAAAATTACCCTTTGGCTGAGTCTGGCCCTTTTCTGCAAGAGGAGCTGAGGGAAATCAGCTTCCTAATGTGTACATTGACACCAGATTCAGAAAGCATGAGTGAATGTGGGGTCACTTCTGGGGGAACAGCAGGTGGAGAACTTGTGAGTCAATAGAGATGGCAGCGAGGTGGTGATCTGTGGTGTCTCTGGAGCACAGGTGCTTGTGCTGCCCCCATGCACAGGTACCCTAGAGCAGGGGCTGCTGCTGGGCAGAGTGTTCTCATGGCACTGCATCTGGGAGGTTTGCACTGCTGCTTTTCTGCATGTGGCCAGGGTCCCCATTCCACCCTGAGGGATGTTATTACTCACTTGCTGATACTGTCCTGCTGGAAGGGATGGCAACTTGAGCCCAAAGCCACAGATGAAATTGTTATGTAGCAGATTGGTCACATTGTGGGGCTGGAAATTAACATAGTGGATATGAAGCTCCTGCTTGACTTTCCAAAGACAGCTTCCTTTTGCAGCCCCCTGGGGATCCCACTGGAGGTCATTAAGTCATTAGCAGGCAGCAGGGAAATGGTAATTTTGCTTTCCCCCAGTCTAAGTGTTGCTCTGTGCAGCCCCTTTCCTGCTCATGCTGCTGCTGAAGCTGATTGCTGCCAGGATCTCTGAGCTGACCTGCTGGCTGCAGGAGAGAAGGTGAAGGTCTGAGTAAGGCCTTTAGATCTCCAGTGGTAAAATGATCTCCCTGGATGTCATCATCTGTCCTGCTGGCTGCTCTGGTTCTGCACTTGCCCAGCCCTTGGCTTGGTTCCCTTGTTTGAGGAAACAACTTCTCCTAATCCCCATAAGCCTTGCAATCTGTCTCACCACTTGCTGACATTTCTCTTTGATATTCACCACCAGTGAATGCTCATCAATTAATCACCCACCGGTCTGTGGAGTGTTACCAGAGCCAGGCACTAAGCTCCTGGATTTCCAGTGAGGCAGCCTGTGGGAACATACATTTCACTGCCCTTGCTGGCAGCCCTGTGGCTGCTTGGAGTACACTACAACCTCTGGGCCAGATCCTGCTGGAGGTGTTGGACATTTACTCCCCATGGTATCTGGTGAGCAACGATCTTTGGTGAACACTCCAGCCCCGGCTGCTGTAAAGGTGAAGCTCAGTGGAAGTCAGGGACAAAGAAATGCCAGTTTTGAGGCTGTCAGAGTGAGGAAACCAGATGTAAAGGTACCAGAGATGGGATTCAGATCCCTGCAAAATCATCAGTGCCAAAGCGTCAGATTCATGGAATGGTTCTGATTGGAAGGGACCCTTAATGATCATCTAGTTCGAAACCTCAGCTGTCCAGTTCCAGACCTCCTTTCGAAGAAGGTTTGTCCCCATCCAGTGCTGAGCTGTGGTGGTTGGCAGTGGTTCAGAAGAGAGCCTGCTCCTCACCCCTCCTGCTTTTGGTGCCTTGGGGATAAAAGTGCTGCAGCATAGCCCCCCACCCAGTAATTTAGTTATGAACGAGATACACCCAGGGAAGAGGAGCCCAAAGAGTGCACCTCGACAGAGAGCTTTGGGGCTCACAGTGTGCTCTGGGAGCACCCAGTCCTGCCGTGTGCTGTTGTGCTCTGGAGATGTTGCAGTGCACTGTGGCTGCGGGGACGTGGTGAGACGCAAGAAAGGCAACCAAGCTGGTGAGAGGGCTGAGGAGGAGCAGCTGAGGGAGCTGGGGGCGCTCAGTGTGCAGCAAAGGAGGCTGAGGGCAGAGCTCATTGCTCTCTACAGCTCCCTGAGAGGAGGCTGCAGGGAGCTGGGCTTGGGCTCTGCTGCCTGCTCTCAGGGGAGAGAAGGAGAGAACTTGGCCTGGGATGGTGCCAGGGCAGGGTTAGGCTGGAGAGGAAGGAAAATGTCTTTGGTGCCAGAGTGGTCAGGGACTGGCAGAGGCTGCCCAGGGAGGTGGTGGAGGTGTTGCAGAAAGGTGTGTCCATGGCACCTGGGGCCAGGGTTTAGTGGCCATGGTGGTTGGGCTGGGTGATCCTGGAGGGCTTTTCCAACAAAAATACAGCTCTGATCCTGTGATTCTAAGAACATGAAATGTGCTGCCTGAAGAGCAGTGTTCAGCCTTGTCTTGTTTGTCTGCTGGTGGCTGAGGTGGTGCAGGGCAGCTGTGGCTGATGGCTCTTGCCCTGGTGATTTAGCTAATCCTTTTGCTGAAGGCATGGCAATAGGAAGTGGTTTTTTTTCTCGTTAATCAGATGAATGAACACAAAATGTGACAGTTCCCTGCTGGCTGTGTTGTACAAAGTGCTGAGCCCCCCAGACATTAACTAACAGCTTCAGAAATGAATCTCAGTAGCTATTTACCAGGTTCCCCCCTCCACCCTCTTCTAACATGCAGTGAAGCTGAAAATGCCTGGAAACCTCAGCAGATGAATGTTCTGCTTGCAGCCAGCGACTTTCAACAGTGGTTTTAGAAGAAGAATGACATTTCTGGATGTAATTTACAGAACTGGGGATTTCAAAATGGAAATGGAACAGCTTTGGCAGTAGAAAAATAACTGCTGTGCATTTTATTTGTTGTCTGCTGTTTGCACCAAGAGGCTCAGCTGTAGCTTTAAACAGAAAGACCTTGAGGTCAACCCAGACACAAGGGAGGTCTCCTTGCAGTGGGGAAATATCTCCTAATCAAAAGGAGGAGGCATGGAGGAAATCCTGATCCTTCCCAGCTGCCAGCTTTAGGAACCTTGCTTTTCAGGATGTAAGGTGTTAGATTTGGGCTAAGATGGCCCCAAGAATGGTCTGTCCTGCAACAGCTCTGGGTACAGCCCCTTTCTTCCCCAGTGGGCTGTGTAGCCAAGCCTCTGGGTTGCCTGGGGCAGGGCCTTGCCTGACCCAGCATGTCAGGCAGATCAGGGCCAATGGAGAAAACCAAAGCCAAGCCTTCTCCCAGCACTTCTGAAAGGTTTCTGAACACCCCCTGCTCCCCCAGTCTGTCCTCACAGCACAGGTGCTCCAGGCCTTGGCTCAGCTTTGTGGCCCTGTGTGTCTTTATGGGGTAGCCTGGAGCAGCTGTGCTCAGCTGCCTGCACTCTTTTTTTGTGCTCCACATTCTCCAGAAAGAGGGCATTAAAAGGGTGAGGTGCAGTAATTACTCGGCAGGCATTGCTGACTGGAGGAGAGTGCAGTGCAGCTGTGTCTTCTCCATGTACAAGTAAGGAGAGTCCTGCTTGCTCTTGCCCAGCCCTCAGGTGCATTAGGCTCAGTGCTGCAGAGCAGACCTGCTGCCAGTGAGTGATGCAGTTTGCATGCAGCACTGGGGCCCAGCACTTCCTGTACAACCACAGCTTGTTCTTCATGGCTGATTCCTTCAGACAGTGCTTTGTGGTCCTGCCTGCTCCAGACTCACCTCAGAATGGCCAGAACACAACTGCCACGGATCCAGAACAAAAAGAGAAGTGGCAAAGCTGCGTTAAGCCCATCAGGTCTGCAGGCAGCACTTGAGCTGTAGCCTGCCCAGGCAGTCACTGCTGCTCTAGATGGGACAGAGCTGAGGAGGAGGAATGTTAGCCTGAACACTGGCAGGACAGCTCCTGGCCTCTCCTCTAGCTCGGCTGCAAGGCTTGTGTCACTCTGGACCGTTTCTGCAGCCCCTGTGGAGGGGCAAAGGCAAGGAGGGAGAAGAGATGGCCTTGGCCTCCTGGTGTCACCAGAGGTGCTGTGCTGAGTGACCCAGATGTGATGGGGACCCATTTGGTGCTGGGAACAGATCTGCAACTCATCCTTGGAGTCACTGCAGGTGGTGAAACCCACAAGTGTGCTCCTCAAACTGTGTGTTAAGGTGAAGGTTTGTGGAACCCTATGGTAACATCTGGGTTGGGTTGGAAGGGACCTTGAATATCACTCAGTTCCAACTGCCCTGCCATGGGCAGGAACACTTCCACTAGACCAGGTTGCTCAAGACCCCATCCAGACCTAGCCTTGAACACCTCCAGGGAGGGGTCAATGACAGCAGCTTATGAAACCTTTAGGAGAAAGGAAATCTCTACATGGTTCACAGCCTGGGTTCAATTTGTCCTTGTAAGGGAAGCAGACACTTTCATAGGGAAACACTGAGCTGCTGCTGCTGGATAGATCTCTGCTTTCTGTTCTCTCAGGGCAGTGTTGCCTTGCTGCTGCCTTCGACTTTGTTGGGTTGCATGAATTTATTTCTCAAAGGTACTGAACTCTTGGTTTGACTAGGATGGGTAGCTGAGAAATGGGCTTGGTGTGTGAATAGTTGTAATGCCCTGAGACCCAGAACTGTCCTGGTTTGGACTGGGGTAGAGCTAATTTTCTTCTCAGTAGCTAGCAAAGTGCAGTGCTTTGGATACATTATGGGAGTCTGTTTGAGGAGAATGTTGGTCGCTGGTTTTGGTTGTTGCTAGAAAATCAAGGACCTGCCAGCTTCACATGGCTTGCTAGAGAGCAGCTGCAGCAGAAGCCAAGAGGGAGCATGGCCAGAGAGACAGACCCAGACCAGTCACTGGAGCATTCCAAGCCAGACGGCATCATGCTCACTGTCTAGGGGAGGATGGGCTGGGAAGGGAGGGCTCCCTGGGATGGTGGTTTGGGGGTTCCTCTGCTTGGGGAATGGGCTGGGCAGCAGTCAGTGGCTGGGGAGCAGCTGCAATATTTATCACTTGTTATTGCTGTTATTAGAATGATTATAATTACATTTTATTTTAATTCTTAAATTGTTTTTATCTCACCCTAGGAGTTTCCTTATCTTTACCCTTCTAATCCTGTCCCACAGCCCCTGGGGCAGGGGAGGGTGAGCAAGCTGCTGAGTGGCGTTTGGCTGCTGCTGAGTTCCCTCCACAACAGAAATCCGTAGCTGTCCAGAAATGTGAAGGTGTGCTCTAGAGATCATCTTGCACGGTGCAGGTAAAGGACTCTCTCCTTTAGTTCTGAAAAAAATGCACATTCAGATCCTGCCTTGCAGCCTGCAGCTGTCCATGCCTGTACGGCAGATTCCAGATCCCCTTTCTGGATTGCCACTTGCCCGAGCCGCCAGCACATGCAGTGGCGCAGGTCTCTCGCAGCGAGGGTGTCAGTGACCTAAGTGTGGCTTCCTGGGCGCCTGCCTCTCCCTCTCTTTGGGTCGTCTTCCCCTTTCCTGAAGCTTTGTCAAACTACTTTTGTTCATCCATCTGCATTCCTTAATGCTTTATAGCCGCTTTAATCAGTCCGTTGTCCCACAGCGTAGTGGTCACTGCAGCGCCGTGTTTGCAGGAGCCATAGCTTGGCTCAGCAGCAGCAGGGCAAACAGCTCCGCAGCCCTTGCTGCATCACCACCTGTGCCAACTCTCCACCAGCTGCCTGCATTGTAGCAACCTCTTTCCTGCAAGTCTTTGTTCCCCACGGTGTACTGGGACTCAGGGCAGCAACAGTGACCCCCTATTAGACATTTCAAAGCCTAACACGCTCATGTGCTGTTCAAGAGGGCACTTTTTCCCAGTTCACACAGATAGATGGAGCTCGAATTTGCTCTGCAAGTCATTTCTTCCGAAGTGCATTCCCTGCTAGGCACAAAGTCTGCCTCAAGTTTCTGCAGTGGCTGCAAGTTAACGCTGCAGGGGTGTTGCTAATCACAGGAGGCAAGTCTGAGAAAGGGAAAAGGAGGCAGGAATAGTTAGCAGCTCTCTGAGAAGCTCTGTGAAGTGTTCAGGTATGAATCACTTTGGTGAGGGGAAAGAATAGAAAGTGCCATTGGCAAAACGTTGGCTGAAAGCACAGAGTCTGCAGAGTGGACGTGGAGATCTGGTGCAGTCAGGAAGAGTGAATTGCAAAGAACAGGAATGAGAGAAAGCATTCAGGAAAACCAAGACTTGCAAAGAAATGCAGTCAAAAAGTACATCATGATATACATCCAAGAGCAGAAAGGAAAGGAAGAGCTGTGGGCAGGTCAGACCTGCAATACAGAACTAGCTCAAGCTTCATTCCTCAGATCACTGCTTGGCAAACTGCTGTTGGTGCTGGCAATAAAGGGGTGAAAGCTCAGGTTAGAGCAGTGGGGACACAGATGGGAGAACACTTACAGCAGCTTCAGAAGTTGTCTGGACCACAACATCTATGACAGGATACTGGAAGAACTGAGTCAGTCCTGAGTCATGGCTAGCATTTGGGTGACATTCTAAAGGAATGAGAACTTAGTGGCTGCCTTTGTCTCCTTAAAGGGAGAAGGGTTTGGTCTTTGACCAGAGCAAACTGATCCCTTCAAACATTGTTTTCTGTCTCATTAGGGGAAAACAAAAAAAGGGCTTTCAGTGCACCAAGGCAGCTTTGAGTGTGACAGCAGAACATTAAATCCCCCAAGCTTCTCTGCTGTTAAAGGAGTCCTTGTTTGTGGGCACAGGCTGCTTAGAGAGGCTCTGGGATCAGCAGCAAGGTGCACTGCTAAGGTTAGGTGAGACCAGCATCTGCCGGGCGTTTTCTGGTCCCTCAGCTCTTCTCCTTTCTTCAGAGGCACCTTCAGAGCCTTGCATATCTGGAACTTCCAATTTCTTCAGAGATCCTCTTCATACCTCCCTGTGGCCTTTTTGCTCTTTTCCTGGGGTATTCACATCCTTAGACCTGGTTTATCAAAGTCCTTCTCGTGTCGAAGAGCAGGTGTGGCCGGCAGTTGCTGCTGCCCTGCCACCATGCCCCTCTGCTTGGCCTGTACCCTGCCTGCCTTCCTTGCTGCCCCTCATCCCTGTGAGGTTTGTGGCTCTCCTGGAAGAGACTGGCATTTGTCATAGCGCCTGATAAAGCAGGTTTAACTCTGTTGGCTCTTAGATGCCTGTGATAAGAACTCCGTGGGGTGATGTTAAAAACAGAAGCACTGCAAGATTTCAGATTCAAATACAAAACAGTCTGCCTAAAATGCTCCTGCAAAGGAAGGTAGAGTTTTCTCGGGGGGCAGGGTGGAAGTAAAGGAAGCATTCTGATTTTTGTGGTGCTGGATAGAAGTGTAGAGAGTTTTCCCTGTTCCTATGAACCCTTCTGTTACGCTTGGCTCTGTGGAGAGTCCATCATCAACTTCAGCTTCCTTTACAACAGGAAGCCCTAAGAATGGCCAAGGTGCACTCGGTTTGAGCATCAGTGAAACAGCTCCAGCCCGAAGCTCTGCTGGGTGCTGTGTTTAATGCCCCTGCAGTGACTCTTAGAGTCTGAAAGGCTTCATACCAGGCACTCCAGGTGGCACCTTTCTGCTGTCGAAGGTGCAGTGATGTGAAGCAAGAGTCACCATCCCGGGAGGTATTTAAAAGATGTGTAGATGTGCCGAGAGATGTGGCTTGGTGCTCAACTTGGCAGTGTTAAGCTTCTGGTTGGACCTGATGCTCTTCAAGGTCTTTTGCAACCTAACTATTCTAGGACTCTCTATGTGAGGGCTGCTTCTCCTTTGCTCTGACTTCTCTCTCAGCAGCATCTAACTCGAACCAAAACTGACACCTTAGAAACATCCCTGTCTGTCTGGAAACACTGCTAGTGGCACTGTTGTTGTCATCCAAGAGATCAAAAAAGGCTGGGAAAAGAACCAGTGAGGCCTTTGGAGGAGTTGTGGTGGCTTTATGTGGAGGCTGAGCTGCCCTCTCTCCCTGTGACCTGAGTTTATAGCTCACATTTCTCACGAGGCTGAGCTGTGCCCAGGTGCTGCACTTCCCTGCCAGCAGCTGACAGCAAAGCAGATATGCATGCAAATCACCCCCACCTCCATCCTAAAGACCCCTGCTCGGCCTGCTGTAGAACAGCCTTGCCCGGGGACAGGACCCGGGGGCGGGACCCAGCGGCAGGCTGAAGCACAGAGTCTCCTTTCCCAGGCTCTCTCTGCCCTGGGGGCAGCTCTCAGTGGCAGATGGGTGAGAAGGTCCCTCGGACCTCGCTGTGTGCCTGTGTCAGAGGTGGTGACACAAGGGTCTTGTCTCACAGATGGTTGCTTCCAGAGCAGATGATAGCTTCTCAGGAGCATGAAGCCCAGGACTCACCTGGAGAAACCATTTCAGCTGCAGGTGCTGCCAGAGCAAGCAGCCTCCATCCTGCACAGCACAGCGCTGGGACCGAAGCACTGGAGCTGCTGGCACTGCAGAGGATTGGTTCCCCCTTGCCTTTGCTCTTACTGAGACTTATGCAGCTCAGTCTCAGTAGCAGCCCCTTGCAGTCTTGGACCTGCACTTCTGCCTTCCTACAAAGTGCAGCCTTCACTGGTCTCAGGGGCAGCTGCCTCGAGAGACATGCCACAAAAAGGGACTTGTGAGATGCAACTGTAGAGACTGTGATGTCTCAGAGAGGACCACTTTGCAGTCTCAGCCTTTCACCTGGACAAGCACTGCTGCCCTGTGGTTTCTGGCCACAGCTAGCTGCCAAGCACAGCTTTTTAACCCCTTGCTTCCTGCCCAGGAGATGGTGTCCTTCTCTCGGGGACTTCTGGATTTGCAGTATCTTTTTCTGGAGACAGAGCTCTGCAGATGGCATCACTGGCTGAGAAGGGCACTGGACTATTCCCAGCTGAACCAACCTGTTCCCATGCTGGGCAGGGAGAATTCAGTAGCAGCAGGATGCTGCAGCTGTGGGATGGTGACTGTGGCAGAGCAAAGCCTTCTTGCAGGAGCCTGTGCCCTGAGCATGCAGCCTGCCAAGGCATCTCAGGCACCCAGGGACTGGCACAGACTGCCCAGAGAGACGTTGGAGTCCCCATGCCTGGAGGTGTTCCAAACAGTTGTGGCCACGGCACTTGGGGACTTTGTGGCTTTGGTGGGGTTGGGTTGCTGTTGGACTGGATGCTCTTGGAGGGCTTCTCCAGCCCAAACCATTCTATGATTCTATAACTGAAGCCTAGATGAGGAGGAGGAGGAGGAAGAGTCAGGGTAGAGAACTTAGAATTTGAACCTGGGGAGAAGGGAGGGGTGGGGGAAGGTGTTTTAAGGTTTGTCTTTTATTTCTCATGGACAGGCTGAATGCTGAGCAGTGAACTTAAGCTGGGCAAAGAGGTTATTTAGTAGTGACACCTGAGAGTTTGTCCTTGCTGCAGTCTATGTTTGTCCCATTAATAAAGAATTGGGCATTAACATTTTTTTGGTAAATGAGGACAATTTATTAAGTGAAAAAAACCCAAAGCAACACACAAAAGAGGCAGGAAAACAGATTGCTGCAGAGAGCCAAGAGTCCATCAGTGCAAGCCCAGCTAATGAGTGTGATTTGTAAAGCATTTTAGTTAACAGTTTCTAACTGGAATAATTTCATTTTATTGCAAACTGTGAGGACGTTTGAGCCACCAGGCTGCTCTGTGCATCTTCTGCCCCCTTTAAAGGGACCATAACCCAGGAGGGTTGCTGTCTGCAGCTTGTCCCTAACAGTGGTCGCTGGTGGCTGGCAGAGTGCTGCCAGCACAGCACGCGAGGCTGGGGGCTTTGGTGTCCTCTTCTCCCTGGGTTGGCTGCAACTTCTCACAGTGGTGAGCAGGATGATACCAACACTGCCTTCTGCTCTTTGGAACAGGCCTGTAGAGCTGTTCCTCAGCCTGGGAAACTTCTCCTCTTTGCAAACTTCTGGCTGCACATCATCAGCTTTCTAAATGCATGCATGGGAAAGGGGCAGTTGCTGTGGGGAGGTGTCTGGGATCTTGAGAGGGTTGTGTGCTTTGAGCATACTGGTGGAGAAGGATTCATGAATTTACAGAATGGCTTGGGCTGGAAGGGACCTTCAGGATCATTCAGTGCCCACCCCTGCTGTGGGCAGGGGCATCTCCCACCAGCACAGGCTCCTCAAGGCTTAATCCAGCCTGGCCTTGAACACCTCCAGGCAGGGACATCCACAGCCTCCCTGGGCAGTCTGTTACACTGTCTCCCCATCCTCACTGTCAGGAATTTCTTCCTCATCTCCAGTCTCAGTCTGCCTTCTTTAAGCTTCAATCCATTCCCAAGCCCTTGTACAAAGTCTCTTCCTGGCTTTCTTGTAGGTTGTCTTGCCTCTGTCCCACAAAACCTCTTCTCCTGTCTAGGATCTTGTTGCAGGGACCAAAGCAAACAGGCACAGGCCCTTGCTAACACCTGCCAGCAGCTCTTCTGCTGATGGGTGGTGGAAGCTGTGTCTGTGTGAAAGGTGAAAGCATTAAAACAGAGGCAGAACAAACCCAAGAGAAGTGGTGGAGTCCCCTACACTGGGCAGGTTGAAGACTCAACTCGGTAGGGTGCTGGGCCAGCTCGTTTCAACTGCACCACCACTTGGAAGGGTTGGACCAGATAGTCCTTGGGGTCCCTTCCAGCCTGGCATGCTGTGAGTCTGTCTCATCTTACTCCCTGCTGTGGTGCCCTGCATTTATCTAAGGCACTCACTTCCACTTAGACTACCACTCTCAAGCATCAGGGACACATCTGGTACCAGCAGACCACCACTTGCAAGCAGCAGGGACACATCCTTGGTGGCCAGCACAGAGAGCTGTGTGTACAGGGAGAGGCCTGAAATATCACTGCAATGGTAAAAGAGCATGCAGGGCCAAGAAGGCCACGGCTGCAGTGCAGGTGTGCCAGATGCATTGCTCATTGTGCAGCAGCTGGCTGGAGAAGGTTGTTTATGCATAAATGCCTTAGTTCAGCTTGGCTGCTGTGCTGATGGGACATAATTGATCTTCATAAGTTTCATGAGGGAAGCACAGGCTGTGAAATTAAAGGAGGGTCTGTTGTTTAACTTTGCGTTTTTATCAACTGCCAAGAATATCTCGGCAGCAGAGGAACTCCTGAGAAAGAACATTTGCAGGCAGTGTAAAATCTGTAATCCCATAAATGAGTGCTGCACAGTATTTACCACCCTGGTATTTTCACTCTGTGCCTGGGGTTTCTGGAGCGAGAGCCAGTAGGGTGAGGAATGGGTTTGCTCCCAGGAGGAGTGGTGCTCTTGTTTCAGCAGCAGCAGCCCTGAGCTGTTCTTTCTCACCAGCATTAGAGAGCCCAGCCTCTGGAGACATCTGCATCTCCTGCCTGTGTGCCACCCACTGCCAGCCTTCCTCTGCTGCTCTGTAGGACCCTGGGGCTGCTGGGCGTGGGGTGCATGGAAGGGCACTGTGCTCGCCCTCATTTGGAAGCAAGTGTGCAAGGGGAGAACTGCACTGCGCTGGCCAGCGTGGGGGTAATCCTTTAGCACCAACCTGGGCTAGTGGCAGGGGGATGGAACAGGATGATCTCGAAGGTCCCTCCCAACCCAGCCCGTTCCGAGACACTGTGAAGTGCCCTCGGCAGTGAGTCTCTCTCCTCTGGCAGCTGGAAAGCAACGGCAGCCTCCCGGGGCACGGAGTCTGTGATGGGCCAGCGGCACCTTGCTGCCCACTGCCCGTGTGGCAGAACCAAGGCAGCAGCTGCTGCTGCACCCAAGGTGCTGGCTCTGAGTTCTGATTTGTAAGTTGAAACCTGACGGTCGGTAGCTGATGTCTGAAGGGCTCTGTGAAGGCAGCTGTGACCCCACCCTGAATGGGCCTGTTCCTGCTCTGCAGGGCTCTCCACATTGCCCTGCAGGTTCTGTAGAGCCTTGCAGCCTGGAGACATGGGAGAGCCCAGGCCCTGCGTCCCCCTGTGCCCTGGCACATGGAACAGGACTTTAACCAAGGGGGCAGATCCTCTCGTCACGACAGGAGAGCTCATTTTGTGGGGATGCACCAGGAAGGAACGAATTGGAATCAGAGTTAGGAAAACTGCAAAGTTTCCTGCACTCATTACTGTGGGCAGTTTGGATGGTTAAAAACATGCCCTGGCACACACCCCAAGCCGTGGGGAGAGGTGGAGTATGAAAATGTTGTTTGAAATCCCCTGGTAGATGTGATCAGCCTGGAAGGGAAATGCACTCCCCTTGCCTTGCCCCAGGCAATCCTGATCCCCTCTGCTTGCCTCACCCCCTGGCAGCCACTGCACAAAGGCAAGAAGGGTCAGCTTTGCACTTTGTGTGTGTTTAACTCTTCCTGCTGAATAAAAGCTGTCCTTAGGGAGACTCAGAGTTCTGAGCAGGTGCATGCTGCTCCTGGCTGTTGGGCAGACCCACGTTCTCCTGTCTGTAGGAGAGCCAAACCCTTCTGTCCCTGTGCTCCTCTTGAACTTCTCCTCCGGGTGTATCCTCTATGGCAGTGAGGGTTGTGAACGTCCTCCCTGGAGTGGCTTTGTCATTCCCCACAGAGGTGATTTGGCTTAGCTGGGTCTGTTTTACAGCTCCTGAGTGCAGGCAGCTGAAAGTCACCTGGATGTTCTTAAAGGGACTGCTAAGGCTGGCACATCTGCTTTGGCACCCTATCTGTGGGGACAGGCACCTGGGCAACACTGTGGATGTCTTGTGCTGGAGTCACCAGAGGCTGCTGGGCTGAAGACACATCACCAAGTCGTGAGTGCAGCTTCCTGTGGGTCTGCCCCAGAGCAGCCTGCAGACACTCAGGCTGTGTTGTGTTGTGTTGTGAAGCGTGCCCAGGGCTGCTGTCTGGCACTGAGGCCAAGTGACTTGGAGATGACCTCTTGCTAATTCTTTAGTGATGTCTTCCCTTCTCTACTCAGATGCCCAGTGAGCATCACCTGTGGCCTGTGCTGACTCTTGGTTAAGCCCAGAAACTGTCTGGGAGCAAAGGGCAGATCTGTGCCAGCTCCAGCTATCCCCAGCACAGGTGGCAGTGCCTGGCACAAACACAGCTCAGAGGGTTACATGAATCTCCTTCGAGGCATCTGCTTTACAGCAGCATAGTCAAGCTGTGCACCCTCACCACAGAAGGAAAGCAAACAAAAAAAGCCAGATCTGAGCCTGAGACACAAATCCTGGCTGTGGCCCTGAGGTCAGTTCCAGTGCTTTGCGGGCTCTGGTCCTAGAGTGCTTGTTAGTGCCCTCTGCATGGGCTGCTCCCAGAGGGTCTTATTGGGAGTGTGAAGATTGCTGCCCATGCAGGCTCCCTTGCCTTGCACTGTGACTTCCTCCTGTGTGATGCTGCAAGCCTGGGGTCTGAAGGCAAAAGGTACCCTTGCACACAAGACATCTTTCCAGCACTGCAGCCACTTTGCTGAGTCTCTTGTGCTGGCTGGCATCAGACACAGTCAAAGTTCCACTCATTTTTCGTTCCTTTGCTGATGTTCTTGACAGCACTCAAAGGCACTTTCACTGTCAGTTTTGACACTAAAAAGGAAAAGGAAGGCGGGAATTAATCCTTGTTTAAAGCCAAGCAGAGCTGCAAATCCCCTAACCAGGGAGATGACAGTTCTGAAGCATGCAGGGATTGTGGCTCTGGGTCTCACCAGATGTGTGCTTTGCTCTCTGAGTGACGCTGGGCGCTGGGATGCTGTGAGATGGAAACCACCACCTAGGGATGGCTTCAGAAGCTGTGAGCAGGAGCTCCTGCACATCAGCAGTCACAGCCTGAGAGAGAGAGGTCCTCTGGCTGCTCCAATGTCTCCCCACCCTTACTGGCAAGAAGTTCTGCCTAATCTCCAGTCCAAACTCACCCTTCTCAAGCTTCAATCCATTCCCTCTTGTATTCTCCCCCCTACACTTCAGTGCTGGGGTTGTTTGCACATTTACTCTTAATGCAGTTTCTTCAGTTTTCTACCTTGATTAGCCTTCCAGGAGGCTGTGTCTTGAAACTGAGATCCTGTCTCCCTCAATCCTGTTTATGTTTGCCTGTTCCTTGTCCTAAACATCTAATTTCACTCCCGCTTGGCTCCAGATGCCCTTTCCCTTGGTGCTCACAGTAATTTCCCCTCTGCTGGTTATAAACTCCTAATGGCTTTCTGTGCTATTTAATTTCAAAACAACTGTCAAAAGAATAATAAAAATGTAAATTTTCCAAATAAATTATCTGCAGTTCCTCCTGGCTTGGCTCTGTGGAGCAGGCTCCACTGCTACAGCAGCTGGGAGCTTTTCCTCTCTGACACTTTCTGGTAGGGCAGCTTCAGTGGTGGGCTGGAAAGCAGCTACTGTGTGCTGCTTGGCATCTTCCCTGATGACAATACAACATCAGGCTGCAGAGCTGGGGGCTGCTCAGCCTGGAGAGGAGAAGGCTGCAGGAAGAGCTCAGAGCTGCAGTTCAGTATCTGCAGGAGAGCTGCAGGCAGGCTGGGGAGGGACTGTGCAGAAGAGGCTGTGGGGACAGGCCAAGGGCAATGGTTTGGAAGTGGAGCAGGGCAGAGTTAGGTTGGGCAGCAGGAGGAAGCTCTGCAGAGGGAGGCTGGGCAGAGACTGGCACAGGCTGCCCAGGGAGCAGTGGAGGCCTCGTCCTGGAGACATTCAGGGTCAGACTTTGAGGGTATGGATTCTATATGGTGATATTGTTATCACACATGATAACACCAGATGATGTTCACTGGGAGAGCAGTTAGACATCAGAACCATCCCAGGGGAAGGTTATGCATGCATAGAATCACAGATTGCATGGGGCTGGAGGGGACCCTCCAAGCTCATCTTGCCCAACCCCTGCAGGCACAGGGACACACCAAGCCTGACCTTGAATGTCTCCAGGATGGGACCTCAACCACCTCCCTGGGCAGCCTGTGCCAGTGTCTCCCCACTCTCATTGTGAAGACACTCCCCCCTACACTGGGCAGTTTTAAGCCTTACCAAGGTGCTGGACAGCTCATTTCAGCTCCACTGTCACCTAGACAGGTTGGAGCAGATGATCCTTGGGGTCCCTTCCAGCCTGGCATGCTGTGAGTCTGTGATATGCAGGCAGAGGCTGTGCTCTTCCACTGATCTCTGAGGCAGGCAGCTGCAGACTGTTACATCTGTGGAGCTCGGTGGCAGTTTTGTTTGCAAGGCTTAATGCGTCCTCTTGTCAGGCGCTAACTCCAGTGGTCTGTAGCTGTGAAGCAGTCCTGTGATGGATTCCTGCGTGAGCAGAGGGCCTGCTCCCTGCACCGCATCACATCAGTCCAGTGCTTGTTTCAGCTCAGGTGCTGCACTCTCCTTGGCTCCCCTCCCTCCAAGGAAAGCCCAGCAGTGTAGACATCAATTACAAGGTGGCTGCATCCTGCTCTGCTGGCTGGGGTTTGTTTAGCTTCTTGTTTTCCAACACTTAACCTCCTGTCTCCAGAACTATTATGTGCCCAATTAACTTTGCTTGATGTGCTCTTTGTGTGTTAACTCTGCCAGTGCCGTGGCTCTAGAAAAAATGTTTTTCTGCAGCACTCTGCTGATTGCAGCTAGTGCAGAGCAGGGTGGGGGCGGGAGCTGTACCACCTTAGCATGGCTCACAGCGGAACAGATGGAGCTGCTGAATGTAGAGCCGAGAGGGGACAGATCTGGTCCTGGAAGACAGTCCTAGCTCAGCTTCTTCAATACTGCACCAGGAATTTGACTGTTGCTCAGGGAACTCTAAGACAGAAGTAACAGAGGTCTGGCCCAGCACCTTCAATAACTGGAGGTGGCTGCGCAGGGCTCCCAAGAAACTGATAGTTTAGTACTTCTAATTCCCTTAGACCAAGGAGCTGTTGAGAAACCAGCTTACAGCAAAGTGCCCTCTATGGAAAGCCAGTTCTTTTTCCATTTTCTTGCTCCCTCTGGATGAAAAGTCCTGCTAACCTTTAGAACAACCCTCAAATGCTGTAGGAGTCTATAGATACCACTTCTGGCTGCTGAAGTTGCTGCCATGGCAGTGCAGCGTTGTGACGTGGCCATGGCCCCAGCATTACTCAGCCCCACTGAAGATATCCGTGGGCTGGAGAGCTGTGCTGCACCTGAGGCTGAGCTCCATGGCACTGCCTGCCTCTGTGGAGCTGTTTCCACAGCACTGCAAGGCCACTTCCTACACAGGTGCCTATTGTGACATGGATAAAACTGGTCCTGAGTGCAGCACTGAGGGACAGCCCTGCTGGAAATGATTCCTGTGAACGCTTGCAGTCTCCTCTCTCCTGCTATGCACAAAGTTCTGCAAAAATTAAGAGTTTTCCAGTGCCATCAGGAGGAAGTTGTGCACAATGAAGGTGGTGAGAGACAAGAGCAGGCTGCCCAGAGGTGTGATTGAGACCCCATCCCCGCCCAGGGCCACGGTCAGCCCCTGGGCAGCCTGCTGGAGTTGAGGAGCCTAGGAGCAGGGGACAGCAAGTGGCCTGGAGCTGTGCCAGGGGAGGGTCTGGGTGGAGAGGAGGAAAAATGTCTTTGCTGCAAGAGTGGTCAGGGACTGGAGGAGGCTGCCCAGGGAGGGGGTGGAGTCCCCGTCCCTGGAGGTGTTCCAGAGAGGTGTGGCCATGGCACTTGGGGCCAGGGTTTAGTGGCCATGGTAATTAGGTCGATGGTTGGACTGGGTGATCTTAAAGGTCTTTTCCAACCTTAATGACTCTGCGAATGACTTTTTTTCTCCTGAGTGCATTGTGGTGCCTTACCTGGCACAGCATGAGCCAGGCTGTGGCCCTGACTCCTGGTCTCTGTGCTGCAGCTGTGGTTGGTTTGAGCACTGATGGGCTCCTGCAGGTGTGGGCTGCAGTGAGTTAATGCCTGTTTATACTTTCAGGTGCCTAGCATCTGGCTTTGGTTTCAGTTAGGGACTTGCTGTGCTGCTGTCCCTCCAGCCCCTTGCTCTCTAGGGATGTGTTTCCAAGTCCCTGCATCAGGATCCTGTCAGTTCACAGCCCAGGGTTTGCCCCAGAGGAGAGATCTGTCTGCTGTTCCCAGGCACACTGAGAGATGTGGTAAGGTCCAATGGGGCAGTCCCCACCATCCTCTTACCCCTGGATCAGACTTCTGCATGAGTGTGGCTGCAGATGCTTGCAGCTGCCACAGCCCAGCTCTTGGCCATTCTTTTTTCTTGTTCTTTCTTTTTACTCCCCTGGCTAAATGACGGCAGGAGACCTCTGCATTCTCTTACTGCCCTCAAGGCCAGGCTGGAGGAGGCCTTGAGCAACCTGGGCTAGTGGGAGGTGTCCCTGCCCATGGCAGACGGCTGGAGATTTTGGGTCCCTTCCAAGCAAGCCCATTCCATGAACCTCTGAAATGCACTGTGGCAGAGAGAGAGAGAGAGAAGATTGTCTGCTAATGCTGTGTCAGACAGCACAGAACAGGAGCACTTCTGTGGTTGTCTCAGGCTCTGTGTCTACAGCTGGTATAGGAGCCAGGTTGTGTTTCCTGCTCTGTGTAAAAGAGATGACTTGAAGTCAGCTGAAATGCTTTGACTCCTGCACTGATCTCAGTGGCACTGCCTGCAAAGGATGTCCCTGATCAGCAGGAGAAAGGTGACAGAAGCAAGCAGCAACCTTCAGTGCCCCAGAAATTATTGGGTCATTTTGCACCTTGAAGAGAGAGACTCTCCAGGCAAGCGAGATGGGGACTTAGTTTCTCTGTGTTATTCATAATGGATCCTTGCACAGTGTGGTGGCTTTGGAAAGAAGCTGCTTATTAAAAACATAATCAAGGGGAGACAGCTCACAAACGCACTCCCAATTAAAACAAACAGAACCCTGTGAGCAGGAGGAGAGGAGCAACTGGAGAACTGGAGTGAAATGCCACTTTGAAGCAGCCAGATAGGAATGCAATTAAAATTCCCAACCTGGAATTAACATTGTGCTAAGGGAGAGCAATTTCAGAGCCCTGATCACTGCTGGCCATGTTAGTAGTGCTGCGTGGCCAGGAGCCATTCCCATGTCTGGTCTGTTGCATCCTCCTGCTCTGGAACACCCCTGCCTCTTTAATGACTTAGCTGCCAAAAGATCCCTGTTGCTGCCAGGGGCTGGGTAGCAAGTGGTGATTTATGAACTGCTTCACTAGAGCTGGGTGGCTGTGATCTTAGCCTGCTGTCTGCAGCTCCTCACAGGCACCCATGGCAGGGGAAGAGCAGTGGCTGCTGAGGACACTCAGTCCCCCAGAACCTGCACTGTGCCTTTGTCCCTTTGCAGGAGGAGCCCAAAACTACACCTAGCATTCAAGCTGTGGCCTCACCAGTGCCCAGTACGAAGGGACAATCTCTGTCCCCTTGCTGTCCCCTTGTCTGTGGCCCCTGCTGGCCACACCATTGCTGATCCAGGCTAAGATGCTGGTGCTCTTCTTGCCACTTGGGTAAGGGCACCACATGGCTGCTCTGCTCCCCTTGAAGCCCTGCAGGTGATTGCTGCCCTTGGCTGAGACCTTGGCCCTCACGGCAGCCCAGGCTGAATGGGACATCAATAACTTCAAACCTTTAAGGTTTGCCTCTCCATATGCTGAGATGTAATGGATGCCTCTGCCTCAAAGGCATCAGCAAATCCCAAGTCAGTGAGCAGAGCAAAGATTGGCAGCTGCCAGTTCCCCCTGGGGCGCAAACCACAGGCAGGTTGGGTAAGTTGGCTCTGCAGAACATGGCATTGCAGATTTTGGCTGAAGAAAGGACATGAAATGACTTTGGTTAGTTAGGGCCACCGCTGGTGATGCGAATGTAGAGGGAAGGAAATATATAACAAGTGCAGATGCAGGTCCACTTAAGCCAACAACTCCCTGAGGAGAGCACTGCACACTATCCAAGGGCACTGTAGCAGCCTTCCGGGTACCTGAGAGGAACTTTAGTTCTAGTTTGCTTGAGTAAGCATTTTATGACCCCCATGAAGCCCTCCTAGTAATGAGAAGTGCAGAATGAAATGCATCTGAAATGAAAATCATCATCTTGCCTGGGACATGTCCAGGGGAGTGCAGGGAGACTGAGCTCTGCTCTCCTGCCACTGATGGCAGCTGTGTGGGACAGAGGCGCAATCGCCCCAGGCAGAGCCAGGGCCATGCACCAAGCCCTACTGACGCAGCCTGCTCCTTCCCTTTCTCTCTGTTGTGGGTTCCTGGCCAAGGAGCTGGGTCAGGGTGTGGGAAAGCCTTTCTCATGCCAGGGTGGGTTTAGTTTGAGCACAAATGTAAGAGGTCAGATCTCTGATCCCAGCATGACTCAGTTTTAGGTTTTCAAAGAACAATTTATGGCACCAAGGACTCAAGGTCTGCCGAAGCTCTGTGTGGAGGTAGCAATGGTTGGTTCCAAAGGTGTGAAGGTAGCAGAGCTGTCTGTGAGCTGTGCTCTCATGATCCAACCCTGTCTTCCCATGGCTTTAGCACATCACCCTGGGGGCATGCACAGTGACACTAATCTCAGTGTCACACAAGACTTATGGCTACCTCTGCCACATGTCTTACCAGGCTTTCATGGCACACCAGAGAAAAAAGCTGCCTCTGTTCCAGGTGCACCGTGTGCTGGTGCTGGCTCTGCACAGCAGAGGGAACAGGAGCCTGTTTGTGTCCGCACGGGTGGAGGCTGATTGCGGCTATCAGCGCTGCTGCCCTCAGCTCAGGCTGGGTCCTGCTGGCAGAGCTGAGTCAGTGCCCTGTGCAGGATGGGTGCTGTGCGCAGGATGGGTGCTGTGTGGGGACAGCCTTGCTGTGAGGGAAGGGCAGCAGTGTGCATGAGTGGCCTCAGTTCATGGAAGGACTCATTCTGCTCTACCTGCCCTGTTTCAGTGGAACTGAACTCCCCAAGCGCCCTCACGCACCAGGGGCACAATGGATGCTGGAACAGCTCTGTCAGACCTGTGCCTTCTCACTCTGCGAAACAAAACAGTTGGGGCTTAATAGCTGCAGGGGAGCTGCAGGGGAGCTGCAGGCAGGCTAGGGAGGGACTGTTCAGAAGAGGCTGTGGGGACAGGCTGAGGGCAATGGTTTGGAAGCTGAGCAGGGCAGAGTTGGGCAGCAGGAGGAAGCTCTGCAGAGGGAGACTGGGCAGAGACTGGCACAGGAGATGCTGGGGCTGAGCTAATGCTGCTTTCTGTGAGAACTCTGCACATCATTTACACTTCTGAGCACAGAAGCTGCTCTGATTCAGTCTGATTCAGATTAATGCCCCTGTGCTAAGAAGTAAAAAATCCTTTCCAAGGTGTTTATAAATCAGTCAGGCCTGGGTCTATCCAGCTTGCTGCTTGCCAGCTACAAGTTAGCAGCAGAGAGGCTGGAGTGAGCTGCAGATTCTGAAGAGGAGCAAGCTGGGTGCTTCCCCATTCATTCCCATGAAGACTAGTAAGATGAATTATGCCTTGAAAGAGCATCCCCCTGCCTACAGGGAGAGTTGAGTGGGTAGCGAGACACAATCCTCAGTGTTCAGATAGCAGAAGAGATCAATTCAACCCTCGGGAAGCATGGCTGGGATCAGCTGCACTTAGTGTCTGCTTGCTGAAAGATCATCGTCGTTTATGATGATCCACAACACCAGCAGCTGCAAATGATTCCCAAACCTTGTAGAAGAGCAGTTCATGGCACTCCTTTAGCTTATGTTTGGACAGTCCTTTGCTCTGAGGAAATGTGGCTCTGCTGTGATTCAGTGTCTGTGGTAACAGGGTTGTGAGATGTGTAACATTCCTAAGAGCAGGGGTTTGGCTTGCAGCCCTGGAAGCGTGCTCCTCAAACAGCTAAAAAAATCAACGTTCAGCACTCATTTGGGGAGGAATAGCTAGAAAAGCCTTGCAAAAAGGCAGCAGTGGTGCTTGTGGAGAGGGTTGGAGCACGTCTGCTGTGGGCACAGGCTGCAGGGCTGGGGCTGCTCAGCCTTTGGAGGAGAAGGCTGCAGGGAGAGCTCAGAGCTGCAGTTCAGTATCTGAAGGGAACCTCCAGGCAGGCCGGGGAGGGAACGGGCAGAAGGGGCTGTGGGGACAGGCTGAGGGCAATGGTTTGGAAGTGGAGCAGAGCAGAGTTAGGTTGGGCAGCAGGAGGAAGCTCTGCAGAGGGAGGCTGGGCAGAGACTGGGACAGTTTGTCCCGTCCCTGGAGACATCCAAGGTCAGGCCTGCTGTGTCCCTGTGCAGCTGCAGCTGGAGGGGTCCCTGTGCCTGCAGGGGGTTGGACAGGAGGAGCTTGGAGGACCCAGAGGAATCTTCTCAGGTTGTTCCCCTAAGAGGGCTGGCACAGGCACCGCCCCGAGCTGTGCTGTGCTCGCTGGTAGTGGGGTGGGAAGCAGAATGCCAAGTGAATGCCAAGCGTCTGCCACGGTCTGTGCCTCGCTGGGCTGTCTCCATGCTTGGCCAAGCTCTCCGGGGACCTCCCTGAGGGGACTCTGTCAGCAAGCAGGCACTGGAGAAGGCTTTAGTGCAGCTGTTTGTGCTGTGCCAAAGCTCTGCTGCTTTGCTTGGTTTTGTCTTGTTTGGGTGAGGTTTGTTGGGGCTTTTTCTATTTGTGATTTCTGGTGTGTGTTTGTGGCTTCTGGTGCTTGTTTGGGGTTTCTGGGGTTTGCTTGGGGTTTGGTGTGTGTTTGGTGTGTCTGGTGTGTGTTTATTCCTTTTCTCCTTTCCTTTTTCTTCCCAGCTTTTGACAGATGCCTTCTTACAGTGCTGCTCAGCCATGCTGACTCCCTCCTCTGATGTGCTGCTGGAAGCACTTTGGCAAAGGGAACAGCTCTGGTTTGAATTTCTAACCTGCTGTCTGCCAAGGTTCTGCAGTTTTTGCTTCCTTTTTCCCTTTCTAGAAGTTTTCCTCATTTTTTATGGCATCCTTTCTGAAGCTGAGCACTCCTACAGTGGCTGTGCTGCCCTTCCTCCTCCTGAAATGATAACTGATATTTATCTACCAGGATCTCTGAGAGTCAGTTTTAAACACAGTTCACAAACCTACAGCCTCTTGCAGAGGCTGTCACTGTCCTAGCTGAGATTTTTCCACCTGAGCCTTGGATCTCCACGCTCTTCAAAATTTGATGCAGCATTATTCTCCCACTGACTTAACTGTGATTGCCAGATGAAAATACCCCAAACCAGGATAAAGCTTTGGAAAACAGAATGAGGGCAGATGTAGTCTGGAGATGAGGAAGAAATTCTTGATGGTGGGGAACACTGGCACAGGCTGCCCAGGCAAGCTGTGGCTGTCCCCTCCCTGGAGGTGCTCAAGTCCAGGCTGGATGAGGCCTGGGGCAGCCTGGGCTGGTGGGAGGGGTCCCAGCCCATGGCAGGGGCTGCAGCCCTTAGGTTGTCTTTGTGGCCCTCCTCTGATGTAGAACATGAACAAGATTTTGCTCTACTAATTGAAAGAACCATTTCTCCTGCTCTGACCAAAAATTAAAGGTCACAAAGAACAAAGAAATTAAACACAATGAACAAAGAAATTAAATACAGCCAATGAGGGGAGGAAGGAGAAGCTCAACCTAGCTTGGAAGAGCAGCAAGACAGGAAGGACTGGGTGAAGCTCTGGACCAGCTGGAGGGGCTTACAGAGAAGTTTAAAATCTGGGGGAGATAAGAAGTGAAAGGCTGAGAACACCTCGAGCTGTCTCCAGCAGATAACAGCAATGCTGCTGCAGATAACAGCAATGCTCTGCTGTTCCCAGCAAGTGAATGAATTGCTTTTGCTGCTGAATGCAGGGCATTAGTGTACTGCTCTCGGCAAATTGAAGTTGGGGCGATAAATCCCCGTGTAAAAGCTGCTTCCAATCCCCATTTATCGGAAGGGAAAAGCCTTTGTGTGAGCCGTGCCCATTAGAGTCCCCAGCTCTTAATGGAGGGCGTTTAACTCACCTCTGAGTTCTGCTCTTATCTTGCTCTAACCAAGCAGAGATACGGAGGGAAGAGAGGGAAGGAAGCAGTCTGGACAATTGGGCTTTTTGGTGGCGTTTGCAGTCCCAGGGGCCTGGTGTTGGTGTCAGCAACCCAGCCTGCAGGGCAGCAAGTCCCAGAGCTGCTCCGGCTGCAGGCTGGGGTCCTGCATCTGCTGCCAGGCTGCGAACAGCTTGGGCTGGAAGGGACCTGGTGGGGACAGGCTGAGGGCAAAGGTTTGGAAGTGGAGCAGGGCAGAGTTAGGTTGGGCAGCAGGAGGAAGCTCTGCCCCGTGAAGGTGAGGAGAGACTGGCACAGGCTGCCCAGGGAGGTGGTTAAGTCCCCATCCTGGAGACATTCAGGCTCAGATTTGCTGTGTCTCCGTGCAGCTGCAGCTGGAAGTGTTCTTGTGCCTGCAGGGGTTGGACAGGATGAGCTTGGAGGGTCCCTTCCAGCCCATGCCCTCTGTCAGTGGCTATGCTCCCCTTGTACTGATCACTGCCTGTCTTTTTATGGGTTCATTGGAAATGCTCTGAAGTGAGAGTAGTGAGCAGAATGAAGCAGCAATTTAGTTCTGACCTGGCTTTGTCTGTGGAATTATCAGCTTGGTTTGAGGGGAAAAAGAGGTTTAATTCTGTACGCCAAACTACTTGTTTGCCATCTGAAATGCTGCTTCAGGTGAGCTCAGTGTATCTGTGTAGCTAATGCAACTTAAAGTAGGAATTAAAGACCTAATAGTCCTTCTTGAGGTGAGCTGACCCCCCGGGAGCAGGCTGCGTTGCCGTCACTTAACTCTGTGTTAAGTGTATTAGTTTGTTGTCCACAGCTGACAAGGAGAAATGAGTTCTGCTCGGGGCACTCTTTCATCTGCATTGATCCATGCTAAAAAGACCAAGAGGAGCTCTGCTGGAGCTTCTGGCTGGGCCTACACTCAAGCAGTAGAGAGGAGATAAGGAGGTTATCTAGGAGCTGTGGGCACTGCTGGTGTTCAGCTGTGG